>CAXKVI010000005.1:18581875-18591875 GCA_964058755.1 Campiglossa producta
GAAATGCCGCGCAAAGTATGCTTTAATATAAATTTATTCGTCGCTAAGACATTCGCCTGTCGTTGTGTGCACTTTAACACATTTTTGTTGTTGTTACATATTAGTTTTATCATGTATTTTATTTTATTACGGATCTTATTGCTTATCACATAATTTTGATAAGTCGTAAAAAATTGAAATATTTTTATTGCAGCAATTTCTTTTTTGTGCATACGAATTGTAACGAATATTTTACTTAATGGCACGACAAGGAAATATATATGTATGTATGTTCTAGCTTCTCTGAGTTTTTTTTCAAATTAAGGAAAAAAATTTAGCTGAACTTTTTTGTGTGTACTTTTTTAAGATTGAGTTCGTAACCTAAAAGTATGCAAAATTTTAAAAATCCTACTCTGTGTGTCGCGTGCTCTGTAAAGTATGCAACATTTCGGAGGAGCATTGCGACTTAAAATATTACTATGAGAGTACCCTGATAGAAGTTCGAAATATCTTTATTTTTTACCAAAATAGACTAGACAAAATTTTATACATTTAGGCACCCCTAGAACTTTTAAAAAAGACTGTTGCATACAAAATTTAAAAGTTGAAGGATTTTCGTACTCAATAGTATCACTAGGCGTATGAGTAACAATTAACTTTGACCAAATGTATCCGTACTCTTGAAGCTATGAAACTTTGTTGCTACACAGAGAAAAATGAGCTGGTCATGTGAAACAAAATTTGGGTTGATTCAACCAAAATCACTGTCAATTCTTATCCATTATTCAATGCGGTTGATTCAACTGTAATTCGCAAATAGTTTATGGAATATTCGGAATACATTGTTTATAATTGCATAAGCAGATGGAGGTTTTTTCCAATGACAATATCTTCGCTGTTGGATTAACTGCAGAAGTTTTTTGTTTTTAAAATGACAATTCCTTCGCTGTTGGATTAACCCCAAATTTTACCAAATTTTTCTGATTAAAAATCAACAGATTTTCAATAAAAAAATTCTGTTGAAATAACCAAAATTTGGCCACTTTAACAGTTCGAGACTGTTGATTTTACCAGTGCCATTTTTTTCTGTGTACTCTTCTGAAAATCAACCATCTATTTTATGAAAAATGTATTCTATGACAAATTCGCCAAATGGAAAGGGAAAGTTGCATACCTTTGGGCGCTCTTACTACTTTTTAAGAATATTATTTCATATTTAATTTAAAATTTTTACGCTATATAATAACATGCATTATATCCCTGCAGCGAAAGCAACTAGTTGCAAACTATTTTACAAAAAGTTGGTGCACCGGACCCAACTGGTATTTTTTTAAGTGTTGATATCCTACGAAATGTCAATTGTCAGATTTCGTCCAGAACATATGTACCAGGCGTCTACTAGTCATCATATACTAGAATTTTACTAGTTGTAAAATACCAGTCGCATACTAGTTCAACCTGGACTAGTATGATTTCCATAAAATGAACTAGCCTCCATACTAGTCCAAAAAAGACTAGTATGAAATATACTAGTTCCATACTATTCGAAAAAGCTTTGAACCTGGACTAGTATGATTTCAACCAGACTGTTCATTACTTACCCTTTATTTTATCATTTGCCTTTATTTTCATGTTTATTCCAGGGGCTGACCCCGAAACCGAAACCGTAACCGATGAAAACCGATTCATTTTTCAAAACGGAAACCGAAACCGTAACCGTTATTTGTTTCTGAAAAAGAACGAAACCGAAACCGTTTCAAAAGCCGGAACCGGTTCCAAACGGTTTTGAATTTTTTTGTGGACACATATTTTATTTTAAAAGAGGCTAAGCAAGACACTTTTTGACCTCAATATCAAAATTCCGAAAGAATTGAACTATAGGCGAATGAAGCCATCGAAAAAAATTTACGACATACGAAAAAAAATTTTTTAGGGGCGGTCTCAGGAAGCATCACTCATATTAACGTTCCATATAAACATTTTTCTAATAGAAAAAGTAGAGTTAATTTTTTAAACTTATTTTGAAGAATTTTTTTTTTCATAAATAGCGGAAATATTATTTATTACTATATATTGGGGAAAATTCATCATAAAAATTCATCGTAAAGTTATAAAAATTCTGACTTATTTTACATTTAGGTACATATTTGAGTTTTGTAGTAGCACAAGTTTTTTGTGTTGGTGTTTTTATTTGGAAACCGAAACCGGAACGAAACCGTAACCGAAACCGAAATAAATGTTGAAGAACGAAACCGGAACCGAAACCGAAACTTTATTTTAATCGGTTTCATACCTTGGTTTATTCTTAAGAAAGCAGCGACTATTTGTATTTACCCTATCACGAAAAAGTATCTGTAAATTATAAGAGGAAAAAGCAGCAAACGAAACGATTGAATTTTGTATTTTTAAACTAGTATGATTTCATCTAGAAAAATCTAGTTGTATACTAGTATGGAATGGATATTTCCTGACCAGTATGACTTCAGCCAGAAAATTCTAGTTGTATACTAGTATGAAATGGATATTTCCTGACCAGTATGCCTTCAGCCAGAAAATTTTAGTTGTATACTAGTATTTTTCTGACTAGTTTGAGGTTTCGCTGCAGGAATGCTACTGATTTCAGCATTCAGCAGCATTATTGTCATTGTCTACTCCAATCACTAAGCAGACTATAACACTGCTTGACAGGCGATGTTTTAGCTAAGTAGGAGAAAATATAAAAAGATTTAAATTGATGATTGGTGAAAGCTGTATGATTGACATATTGCACAATGGTGAGTATAAATGATGTAGAATCTGTGGAAATATAATAGAAAAATTTACTAAATACAGCAGCTCTTACTGTGGTGGTTGTGGCGATAGCTGAGGATCGTAAAGGTAGAAAGAGCTGATGGAGGAGGAGTATGATAAGTTTACAACAAAAAATCAACATTTTAGTTGTCATTTGTGGTATCTCGCTTGTCAGCTGTCACTTGTCGTATATTGCTTGTCAGTTGTTATTTGTAATACGTCGCTTGTCAACTATCAGATGTCATTTATGATAAGTCATTTTTTTATTTATTATAAATTTTTATTTGTACTGTTATAAGCTAGTATTTAACATTAAATTAGTATTTAACACTTATTTGTCATTATTAAATTAGGAGTGGTTAGTCACTTGTCAGTTGTCACTTGTCATATGTTATTTGTCATGATTTTTTTTTTTGTTGTTTTGATTTTTTTTCCTTTTTTGAAGTTTTGTGTAACTTTTGATTTTAATCTTTCAATTGTCTTAGGCCTTATTTGTAACTTGAAATTCTTTATTTTTCATTTTTTTACTTATTAACTGTGAATTTTCATCTGTCACTTGTCACTAGCTATTTTGTTATGAAAAAGACTAGTGACTTTATTTGATACTCCATCACATAACCTTCTCTAGGTGTGATTCACTAGAAAATTCCCACCACTTGTAATAGTTCCATAAGAAAGTTTGCTGTCACCTGTCACTCTCAGCAGCCTCTCATATATCAGCGACACCTAAATTATCAAAAGAATCCAACAACTCATCATTGAAAATAACATAAAAAGTTTAAGTTCTAAGTTTAAATACAAATTGAGATATCACTAAGCTTCAATTCGCTTCTAGCGTCATTCCTTGTTCACCTATCTGTCATTAGCCACGTATTGTTGGTGACAACTGTGATTTATCATTCATGTTGCTGAGATTTATATACGTAATTCATTGCTGTTTTTTGTTATCACCACCAATCAAGCATCTGTCATTGATTGTTAGTTCATCAATTGGCACCTGAACCTTGGATGAAATGTCACCATTTCTCAAACGACATTGTCATCTTCAATTTAGAGATACTGAAAGTAGAATGGAAATGTTTAAAAAGTCATTAAGGGTATTCTCTCTAAATTGTTTCCATGAAAAACACAGGAATTTAACACACTATTGTCAAAATTGCAAAATGCAAGAACAAAAAACACACGCATTTTGATGTTTCATGAAAAAAATTTTGAAAGAAAATTTTCCAATTTTGACAATACTGTGTAAATTTCCTGTGTTTTTTATGAAAAAAATTTAGAGAGAAGACCCCTATTTTGAACAAAAGTGTATAAATTTTAGATTGAAAATATTTTTTTCACTATTATCTGCTTTTATAAATAAAATGTAGTATGTATGTATGTCAGGGCGGATCCACGGGGTAAAAAATTACACAAAAAATATAGAAAAAATACCAAAATAATATAGTAAAAATTATGCAAAAAATAAAGTAAAAAAACAAAAAATTTTGTAAAATTTACATTAAAAATACAGCATAAATTACCCAAAAAATATAGAAAAAATTACGCAAAAAATATGGTAAAAATTACACTAAAACGACAGTCAAATTAACGCAAAAAATACAGTAAAAATTACGCAAAAAAATATAGAAAAAATTACACAAAAAATATAATACAAGTTACGCAAATAGGGTAAAAACTACGCAAAAAAACAGTGAAAATGACGCGAAAAATATACTAAAAGTTACACCCAAAATATAGCAAGAATTACGCAAAAATGACGCTAAAAGTTACACAAAAAAAAACATAGTAAAAATTACGCAAAAAAATATACTAAAAAATTACTCAAAAAATATAGTAAGAATTACACAAAAAATATAGTAAAAATTACGCAAAAATACAGGAAAAATTACACAAAGAAATAGTAAAGCTGCCAGCTCATATTTATGCGTTTACGTACTTAATACACATTCGGTAACTTTTTAAACGATTTACATAAGTTACACCTTGAATCTGACATTGCCCATACTAACAAAAAAGAAGCATAAAAGGCCAGCTTTAAAGAAACTGTGAATGAAAAATGTCCCCGAAATTAAAAGAAAAAGTTTGGACTCCTTCCCAAAATCCTGTTTTTCTCTATTAGGTATTTGCTTTTATAAATAAAATGTAGTATGTACGTATGTATGTACTCTTCATCTACTTACTGTCATTATTGAGAGTAGACATAAATATATGCAAGTCTGTATGGTCAATATAAAACACAAACATACGAGTACATACCAACTTATGTATGCTTTTAAGCACGTCTGCCTGCCAACAACAAAAAAGTAAAATAAATAATTACAAATATATGTAACAATAACTTACAATTTGGACACGTGCCAGTAGCATTCATATTCCAGGGAGTGGAAAAGGATTTTCCTCCATGACTATTTGCTATCTGGTATTTAGTCATTTTCGCAAACTTTTTTCCAGTGTTTGCATGAATGTATGTGAATATTTTCCATGCTCTGGAAGTCTTGGAAGTAGAAGTTATTATACCGTTTTGTTGTAGTGAAAAACAGCTGAGTGGCGCAGCTCTATGACCAGCTTTAGATATTGCTGCAGTGTATTGCTGCTGGGCGCCTTGGCGGATGAATAACTTTTTATTATTTTATCTTTCATTTGCTGATTTTGCTTGAGGGTCTCATGGAATTTCTAAGGCGAAAAGATAATGGAGTGAATTCATAACTTATATATTTCAACTTTTTCTTTACTTTTTTTTATATTTTAATTGGTTTTATGTCACCTTACTTTATTTTTATTTTTTTATTTTATGGAAGATGAAAAATTAACATTAAATATTTCCGACATTCCCTTTCTCAATACTGTTCCAACCTTTTTGGAGTTGCTAACTATTATTTAAAGCAGCTAACGAGCTCATTCACAAAACAAACCAAACACAGACGCATAGACCAACGTGCCAGCCACATAGACACACAAATTTGCATGCAATTCAATTCAATTCCGTTCTGTTGAAATTGGCAAAATTATTATTTTAACTAGAATATTCTTAGCGACGCGAATATCCTGACGTCCTGAACTACCAACCGACCGACCAGCCACACACATACCAATGCAGTTCATGTACGTTCAGTCAACTTTCGCCTTGCATGGCTTGCCTTTTGTTTTAATTTTTGTTCTGCCTTTTTATACCCAGCGTACTGTACTACGTAACGGCACAAAATAATCGATATAGATATAGAAAGTTCTTATGTTGAAAAAAGGAGTTGATTAAGACATGTCCGTCCGTCTGTCGGGCCGTGTACACGATAACTTGAGCAAAAATTGAGATATTTGCATGAAATTTGGTATACAGGTTACTTTCTGGCCAAGATAGGTTGCTTTTAAAAATGGGCGAAATATGATGGTAACCACGCCCACTTTTTCGGAAGGCATTTAAATTAGTATAATGAACCGACTAGTCATTCTAATGTGATATTGGATAAATTTTAAAATGTGGGCATGGCACCGCCCACTTTTAAGGGAGGAATTTTTGAAAATTCGGCTGATTACTTTAGATTCATGAAATTTAAGGAGTATACCTGCACCCAGTTTCTGTAACTTTTTAACGAAATTCGTTATTGTCGTTAACATCGATTTTGACAAATTTTGTATAGAAAATTGTGTCAAATTAAGGATTTTTATGTAACGAACTTCGTTAAAAAGTTACAGAAACGACGTGCTGATGAAGTTGGACTAAATCGCTTCCCGACCAAGCCCAGTATAAACTTTTGGGTAAATCCTCCTAGGGCCTATATAATTGTTATCCCGCTCTGAAAACTACCGCTGGATATTTAATGTTCGGCTCAACCGAACTTAGACTTCCTTACTTCTTTGTTATATTTTTGTTGTTGAACGACGTTGCGTCTCTATTTACAGATATAGTTTTGTTGTTCTTATTTCAACTTATGTGTGTAGCCGGCATTTAGTCGTCACGCTCAATTCAACGCAGCTCACATACTTGCATACATGATTGCATACATACCTAAGCGCATACTAATTTGAAGGAAAGTGGTAGACATTTGAACTCGTACATAAATGAAGACATGCATGGATGAAGGGGGTATGTCGCATTTTGAGTGAAACGAGAAAATCGGCTTTAAAGTTTTGCTTAAACATTTGAGGTTTTTTCGATTCTTTATGGAAAACTGACAAAAAAATTATGCAAAGCCATAAAAGACGTTGCACAATATGCAATAAAAAGCATAAGTTTATATCCACAATTCATATTTAAAAGTTGTGTACATACCCCCTTCATCCATGAATTATCTTCTACAATTTTCACGATAGGCAGATTCTGATAAGACAGAAATATAGATCTGCATAAACACTATTCACCAATGCCAAAAACAGAAATTGAGTGAGAATGCGACATACCCCCTCCATCCATGCATGTCTTCAAATACTTGATATGGATGTAACAGAGAAAAGCTTTGTACATATGGGTCTCGTGTAAAAAGGTGAATATTGTTCGTACATTTGCAGTCATGCAAGCTCTGCTGTCATGTACAATATATTTGCTAAATACAACAATAAATAGCAAAAAAATTTAATTTCATACAAATATTGTAAGTAAGGAACTCAGGTGGATACCTTGCCGCGGTACGAGGGCTTAAGTCGATAGCCACAGGGCTACGCTGCCCTTGTGATCATAGCTCCGAACGGCACTTCATCACGAGAGCAGCCTAGCCTCTCTGGCGCGACGACAAAGATCTTCCCCCTCCCAATCCAGGGTGTTATGCGAAACCGTGCCCATTGGACGTTTGCAGCCCGGAGGCAAATCGTGGCTGTATTTGAACGGAGCCTTTCTGACACCGGGTCGCCTCAGAGAGTAAGCATGGCCTTACCGCGGTACGGGGCTCTGCCGCGGCGGACGACACATTTTCCCCTACTCTTCCCTTGACCCTAAGCTGGCCTTGTCCGGCGATGGGTCGTACGAACAAGATGAACTCAAATAACCTAAATAAAAACGAAAAATCTAAAAAACAAACAACGCCAAATTTCACTCCTCAGCAAAGGAGAGCTATGGAGGAGCAGGCGAGAAAGCAACAACAACGCCGGAGGACAACCTCCGTTCCACAATCAAGGGGGGGATCGACAGCGATGGCAACTACGAGTCGGTCAACCAACCCTCTTTCCAATAAGATTGACTTGATGGGAGCTAGCACCAATGCGGTTGCCAACGCAGCTAAGCGGACAACGGCGGATGCTAAACTCCCATCAACCGCTGATATGAAAACCAGTATCTTTACGTCTGTGGCAGCGGTCTCACGACCTGGCCTCGGAGTTTCGAAGGAGAAGGAAGCTGCAACTGAGATGTCGGCAAGGAGGGCGACCGCGATGGCAACTACGGGTCCGCACTCCCGGGAGACATCTCCCCGCCGCTTCACATACCACGAGAAAAGATTGGCTGCAAAGATCCTGAAGAGGTATGAAGGGGTACCGCAGGAATCACTGTCGCCGAATTCCAGTAAATCGGTAGAGCTAGCGAAAGCTGTGATACCGGATTTCCAAAATTCTTACATGCCAAAGAGGTTAAAAGTTAACCCTTTCAAGCGCCAGAGATCGGACCTGGAGTTAATTCCCCCTCCCAAGCGGCATCAGAATACCCCTGGAGCGGGCAAACTAAGCTTTGCTGAGGTAACCAAGGACAGGATCCTTATAGGCGTCCTTGACCGAGGCAATGACCGTCTGGCTATCCCCAAGGACCGGTGGCGTTACGTGCGAAATGAACTCGGCAACATTCTTCTCAACGTTGCTCCGAAGTTTCCGGGTAGTGCGGCGCGAGTAACTGATGCGGGTTGGCACCAGGGTCAGATTAAATTACTCGCATGCGAGGATGCAAAAACCGTAGCACTGTACAAGGCAGCAGCTGCTAAACTGGGTGAAGTCTACAAGGGCGCAAAGATAGAGGTCGTCGACTGGAAGGACATTCCAGCTCGTTCAAGGGCAAGGGCGTGGATTCCGGCCATCCCTGACGAACCCGAGAGAATTCTCGGGAAGCTACGGCTAATGAATCCGTCCCTCCCAACGCATGGCTGGAGTGTCAATCTGGTCGGGGATGCGGTAGGGCCCGACAGACAGGTGGTGTTCACCATGAATAAAGAGTCAATCGAGCCACTCAAAAGGTGCAATGGCCTAGTACACTACAGCGTAGGCCAGATCGTTAGACGATTTAGCTATTGCATTCAGAGGCAAGTTCCCACAAACTCTGTGTGACCTGATGCAAGTAGCACTGCGAGAGGTTTCGAGGTGGTCCTCTCGCTGCGGACTTAGTATCAACCCGGGGAAAGTGGAACTTGTCCTCTTCACCAACCGGTACAAAATACCGCCACTAAGCCTACCAGAACTAGATGGCACGCGCCTGGGCTTGTCGGATAAGGCCAAGTTTCTAGGCATAGTTCTGGACAGGAAATTGAATTGGAAGGAGAATCCTCTTCAGCGCCAGAAGAAAGCTTGCATCGCTCTTTACACATGCAAAAGAGCCATTGGCAAAAAATGGGGGCTCAGCCCTAGAGCATGCAGTTGGATCTACACGGCCATCATTCGCCCAATCATGCTGTATGGAGTCGTAGTATGGTGGCCGGCGCTGAGCAAGGCAACATACCTGAATCTGTTGCGGAAAGTCCATAGATCCAATATGATCTGTATAAGCAGTGCGCTAAGGACAACGCCCAACGAAGCCCTCCAGGCCATTCTGGGCATTTTGCCACTTGATCTGGAAGGGTTTCGGTCAGCGGCGGCATCAGCTCTGCGCCTAAGAGAAACCTCCAGTTGGGGTGCGGGTACTATTGGACACTCCAGTATTCTGGAATCTTACAGCTTTCTCCCTCTAAGCACAGATCGTTGTGCGACCACTACAGTCGGGGATAGCTGTTTCAAAATAAACATTCCCAGCAGAGAAGACTGGGAGAGGACGGATTGGTGTCCCGAAACAAATGGTGGCACTTCCATATACACCGACAGCTCGAAGTTGGACGGCAGAGTTGGAGGAGGGGTTTATTCAAGGGATTTGGACCTTGAGCTCTCCTACAGACTACCTGATCATTGTAGCGTCTTCCAGGCGGAAGTCTCGGCAATCCTGGACGCCGCGGCCTGGTTAAGCAAACGTGTTATCGGAGAAGATATCACTATTTTCAGCGATAGCCAAGCGGCAATCAAATCCCTTGGCTCATACACGTTCAACTCTGAACTGATGCTCAGCTGTCGT
>CAXKVI010000005.1:18594375-18836098 GCA_964058755.1 Campiglossa producta
CGTCAAATCGCTATACATAATCAGAATAATGCGCGTGCGTCCCTCATTCAAAGCGCTCTGATGCGCTGTGCGGAATTCCATGCGCGCCCATGATGATTCCACAAAACTCTGCGATAGCACAATAATCGTGCGTCGCGATTGTTCCACTGATTCGACTATTTGTTCTGGTATATAAGCGCCGGCGAGCCAATTGCGTTCATGCGTACAAATACGATAAGGTATATCGCCACGCTCGAGACCCGGAATTAGTTCCTCGGCCACAAACTGCTCATCTTGATGTGAGTAGGAAATAAAGGCGTCAAACAATTTATCTTTATCCAGTTCAAACTCCGTGACGCAGCAAAGGCAAGCGTTGTGCGCGTACAGCCAAACGTTGATCTCTAACGAGTATTTGAAGTAGAGCGTGCTAGCTATGGCTAAAAGAAAGCCTGTTGTTAGCAAACTTATTAAAGCGATTAAAGTTGTTAAGTCCTCAGGGCAAATGTCGCTGAAAGATAGTTCAAGTATTTTTGGATACTGCGCGTCAGCACAAATGAGATCGTCTACATCGCGTATGCGGTTGTGATGCACTTTGGCTGCGATAAGTAGCTGCTCTGACGAACAATTACACATCCACGGATTGTGCGATAAAAATAAATCGCTCAGCTTTTGACTGGCGTTGAGTAGCTCATAAATACTAACGCTAAGTTGCGTTAAGTGGTTATAGCGCACATCGAGATAGGTAAGGCCCGCTGGTAAGTGAGAGGCTTCAATGAAGCGCAGCTGATTTCCGGCTGCAAAGATACGCTTTAAAAGCGCATAACCGGCGGTGTTGTTTGGCGGCAGCATTTTAATGGTATTATTTGTTACATCCAACTCCATGGAAACAAGTGTAAGATTGGCGAGTGATGGAAGCGCGGGTACTTCTTTGAGCTGTGCTTGGGTGCAGTTCACAACGAGCGTCGCGTCGTATGTGCGCGCCCAACAGTGACAACCCGTTGGACAGTAAGAAGCAATAACAGGACACATCAATTCCAGTGGCTGTAGTTTATCTACAAGACGACCGCGTAGCGCAGCTGGTGAACCGCAAGTCAAATTCGTCGAATTCAAGCGCGTGCCAGCGGTAAGAAAATTCCTATGGTTACCCAACACAAAATTCAACAAAGCGCAGTCGCAATGTAGCGCGTTGTAGCTAAGCACTATATTGCTTTGGCAGTCGAGAGCTTTGACATCGTGCATCGCGCCTCTAATGCGTTTAGGTACCAAAATGCTTTGCAGCGTATTATTTGACAAATCCACATGTGCCCAACTGCAAGCGAGCGCGACAAGGTGAGGCGCTTCCAGCCTTTCTATGCGATTGTGGGACAAATCAATGCTGCCCATTTTCTTAATTGCGGGCTCAGTGCAAAGATGTGTTAATGAGTTGTTGCGCAGCAGCAAATGACTCAAATGGTTGAGCGCGTCAAAAGTCGCGCAAGCGTCTGCCTCGGCAACCACAATCTGATTGTCTTGTAAGTTTAAATAAGCTAATTCGGTATTTTGGTTAAACGTATGTGCATGCAAAGTGCGTAGCTGATTATTATTTAAATACAATTTCTTTAGATAGTTGAGCGGAGCCAATAAACCAATGGATAAGCTCTTCAGGCGATTGTGCTCGAGGCGCAGTTCCTGTAGACTGGTAGTGCGCGCAAACAGTTCTCGCGGCAAATCCTCCAACTCATTTTCGCTTAAATCAATCGATACTATTTTGCGCTGTTGCTCAAACATTATTACTGACAGCGCGCGCAAACGATTCTTACTCAAATTTATGCGCAGAAGCTGACGAAGCGGCGCTAATGCATTTGGCGGCACGCTCGTAAGCTCATTGCGCCACAAATGTAAGGATTGCAGTTGTGGCAAATACTGGAATAGCGGCGTCTTCAAACTCTGCAGCGCACCATCGATAAGCACCATATTCAGTAGGCGGCGTTGCGCGCTAAAAATATCCACAGGCAAGTACGTCACTCTTCCCTTCAGCGTCAATCCTATTATGTTGGTTAGCGGTTGGAAAAGCGCGTGCGGTAGTTCGAGCACGGGTGCTTCGATTTCAATAAATTTTAACTGCGCGCAATCGAGGAATAAAACAGCAGAGAGATGGATGTAATTTGTGAGCTTCAAATTATTTATAGCCAATCCTTTAGGTAGGTGTTGTCGTGTTAAGTATGCGTTTGTTGCATTCACGCTCGCGCTCAATTCAAACATTTTGGCATCGCTTATGCCTAGTCGTTGCAAAATTACATCAAAACTATGACAGCTACTTATGATGAGCTGTAAAACGTCAGGCCCAATAGGTAGTGTAGGCAGCGTTGACTCGAGTGCATCGCTATCAGCGATATCTAGGTTATTCGGCGCGCCGCGACACGTGACATGTACGATTGTGGCTCTGTGTATTACAATCTGTATATCGCTGTTATTTTTATTGAAAGGGCACAGAATTTCCATATCCAATGATACGTCAAGTTTACAGCTGCATCCGGTATTTGCGCGCATGACAGCGCATTGTGGATAGGTGATAACTGCGTTGGAAATGTGACAGCTCAAAACAATTTGGATTATTAAAATATTTAAAATATATTTTCTAAGGCGACGCATCATTGTTTTGCTTCTATAGCAACGCGTTCACACATTAGAACTTGTGGTTTACTATCGCTATACTAAATGTGATATAAATGACGGAGGTGCTATCAACACTATTGATTTGAATTATAAAATCATAGCCATTGTTTAATTTAAACGGAAAAATATTATATTTAATCTACTAGCATGGTTTACATTGAATTCATTGATGGGATATTAAAGTATGCCTCCCAATTGGAATATGAAAAGAGTTGTTTTTAGGTGAGGAATTATGGTTTTTCATTTGCTCCTTTTATTTTTTTATTTAATTTTTTTGTTTTATCTTTTTTTATCTTTTTTTTTGGTTTTATTTGGTTAATTTTTTTCATTTCACCTTTTTTATTTTTTTTTTGTTTTGTTCTATTTTTTATTTGTTTTATCTTTTTTCATTTTACTTTGTTTTATATTATTTTATTTTATTTATTATATTTTGTTTTGTTTTTTTTTTTTTTGCGTTTCAATTAATTCTCTTTTTTTTATTAAATGTAATTTTTTTTGTCATTTATCATTCAGCACTTGGTTGTAATTTGAAAATTCTTCTCACATTTGTACACCTTCAGTTTCTATTGTTTGTTTTATATTTGCTTCTTGGTGTACTTTTTGTATTTCCATCCAAATGCTTTGCAATCGACAAAATCCATTAAATACTTGAAAAATCTACTGTAAGCAAAAATCGAGTAGCGCAAAGCAGAGGCAAAGTCAGCACCATTAACCATTGTTTTGTGCCATTAGTGCGGCCAATGTTGCAGCAGCAGCCACGAGAGCCACTTGTCCTTGAAAAATACCCAACAAACGTACTCGTACTGCAGTGAGAAAGTGAAAAATGTGAAGCATTTTCTTAAGCGAAGCACATAAGAATCCGAATGAACGGAATATTAAATACAGACAAATTTAAAATTTTGATCTTTTTAAAGGAATGTTAATGAAAATTGATGAGGCGTTCGTGCAAGCAAATATATCCGCAGAGCCAAAAATGCCTAATAAAATTAATAAGATTGTCTTTATGAGTCGAAACGGCGGAAAATCTTTTCAAGATTTCCTTAAAAATATGAAAAAAAGATGAAAGAGAAAAAACTTCTTATTTTAATAAGATGATCTTAGGGTTCCTAACAAGAAGATTTGACTTATTAATGTTTTCAAAAGGAAATCTTGCATCATCATCAGTAGACATCATGTACAACAACTAGACGCTGGGAAGCAGAAGTACCCGATGGCTCGATGGTAAGCACCTGTGTTCAGCTTCAATATGTGGTTAGTTCGATTCTCGGTGGAGGCAATATGGCATGTGTGGTAGGCAATGTAAGGAAGATTGCGGTGAGATGGCTTGAAGGCAATATAAAAAGGCAACATAAGAAGGTAAAGGCAATACAAGAGAAATCTAAAATTGAACCGTAACTGATAATCTATAGTTCTCGTAGACAATATAGGAACTCTGAAATATAATTTTTATTTTTTTTTATTTGAAATACTAAAAAGAACATCTTCTCAATAATATGTGATTTGATTTTGAAAACATTAATAAGTCAAATCTTCTTTTTAGGAACCCTAAGAAATCAATTCATTTTCTGCAAGATTTCACTTTAAAAACATTAATAAGTCAAATCTTCTTGTTAGGAACCCTAATACGGCTGATACATTAGCGCAAATTCCGAATTAACTGCGCTTTTGGGAGTTAACTTGAGCATAATCTTCATTATAAACTCCCAAAAATTAAGAAGATTTGGGCAGTTTTAAAAAATTTGCACTGGCGACACTCTGTACATAAATAGACAACAACAGCAAGAAACGCTAGGAAATTAAGGGTAGCTGACAGATAGGCGTCGCGCTGGTTTGTAAAATCCGACATTCGACAGCTAGATGTCGCCGAGGTAGGTAAGAATATGGTGCAATAACAACCAAAGTAGTAATTCTCAATGCTGTTAATCTTCAATTTTGTGTGTATCAGGGTAAAATTTTGATCTGATTAAAGAAGATTTATTTGAGATAATCTCCGTGTGTGTATCCATAGCATAAGATCATCTTATTAATACATACAATTATGCGGAAATCAGTTAATAAGTCAAATCTTCTTGATAAGAACCCTAAGAAATCGGTTCCTTTTTTGCAAGATTTCCCTTTGTAAACATTAATAAGATTTTCTCTTCAAATATAAAAAGAACTTCTTCTTGAAGAAAATCTATAGAGATATCATATGACTTTTGTTCTATTTTATTAGGCATTGTTGGCTTTGTGTACATTTTATTTCATTACCTACATGTATGTGAACAGGTTCAAAGGTCAATTAATTTTTTTTATTGTATTTTAGTTTTTATTTTACTTTTATTTTGTTTAACATATTTTATTTTATTTTTTGTAATATTCTTTTATTTTATTAAATTTTTTAATTTTTTTTTTTGTAATATTTTTTTATTTTATTAAATTTTTTATTTATTTGTTTTATTTTGCTTTATTTTTTGTTTGTTTTTTCTCCTTTTTTTATTTAATTTTATTTTATTTTAACTAAATATTTTAACTTTATTATATTTTATTTTGCTTTAAATTTTATTTTACTTTTTATTTTTTTTTATTTTTTTTTTTAGCATAAAGATACACCCTTTATTTTTATACTGCATCAATTAATTCTATGTAAATAGTTAAAATAAAATATTTGTTCGTTCAAAGCAAACAATGGACACTATTGTAACCTCAAAAATCAACAGTGTTAATAGCACCTCCGTCATTTATATCAGATTTAGTTTAGCAATAGTTAGGCCCGAGTGCGTGAACGCGTTATAAGAAAAGATAAACTAGAATGCGGCGTTTTAGAAAAGATGTTTATAATGTTTTTGGGGGTTCAAAGCCCCCCTATTGGCTCTCAACGACATAAAAACTGTCAAAAGTCACAACCTTCGGATCATCCAAAAGTTCAAAAAGTGATTCCGGGTCTCGAACGAGGCGATATACCTTATTGTATTTGTTCACATGAACGCAATTGACTCGCCGGCGCTATATACCAGAACAAATAGTCGAATCAGTGGAACAATCGCGACGCACCATTATTGGGGTTGGGATCAAAATTCAGCTTTTTTGGAAATTCTGCATTCATAAATACGGAAGTCGAAACACCGGAAATCAAAATTATGGAAGTCAATATTCTGGAATCCAAAATTCTGAAATTCACAATTCTGTAATTAATGATTAATGATTGTGTTGAAAAAATAGAAATTCCTTTATTATCACGTTATGTTTTGGAAGGTCAACTATTTATTTTAAGTAAGAAAGTTATTAAAGTTATGGTTAACATTCTTATTCTTCGCTGCAGTTGTTAAATGAGAGCGACTGCTGGATTATGGACGGTACATTTGACGTTGTTCCACCGATGATGAGGCAGCTATTTTCCATACATGGAAGAGTAGAAGGACAAATTGTTCCGCTGGTTTTCTATCTTATGACCAAAAAATCAAAGTCAATGTATATTTCTTAAATATAAGCAAATTTATTAAAATACACGATTTTGCTCAAATTTTGGGGGAAAAATTTCCAGAATTAATTCTGGAAAACGTATTTTCCGGAATTATGAAAATCAGAATTTGGAAATACAGCCAAAAAAGGCGAAGGAAGTGCGGAATTCCGATTTCCAGAATTTTTTCGACCCAGAATTTTGATTCCGGAATTTTGACTACAGAATTTTAATTTTAGAATTTTGACCGTTTCCGCCATTATTGTGCTATCGAAGAATTTTGTGGAATCAGCATGGGCGCGCATGGAATTCTGCACAGCGCATCAGAGCGCTTTGAATGAGGGACGCACGCGCATTATTCTGATTATGTATAGCGGTTTGACGAATGTGGATGCGCTCGATGCCGAATTGGAAGCGTACTTAAAAATGAATACCTTTTTGAAATGGAATGATCCGCGCTTCTGGAATAAGTTGCGTTATTCAATGCCACATAGGAGGCGGCGACCATCGCATTGAAAGATGATGAGCCGCACTTTATTTTTAGCGCGTTGGAGTTTAAAGATTTGTTTAGACAAGCGCGTATCAGCAGGAATAAGGGAGAATTGAAAATTTAAGCAAGCCATATTAAAAGCAGATGAAATCGGCACACATTTTATTCGTGTTATCTTACTTGCTCTTAGAATTCTTAACCAATTTAAAACGACCTCCCTAGAACTGGTCATTATATATAAACCAGTATTCATAAACCAGTATTCCAGTGTAATGGGGCGTGGTGGTATAGTTAGCCAAACAGCTGCAACTGTGCGACCTTGCTCAATCCCCACTCTTGCGTCCTCGTTCGTGTACACTGGGCAACGTGAACTACTTATGCTCGCGGCAGAAAGAGGCAGGATCCCCGGTGGGACCACTCTAACATATTCGGTTTAAGGGCTCACCGAGCAGCGTCTGTTCACCATGTGGTGCGGCTGCAAGCGGGTGTCTGTCTTGTACCAAGCGGCTCGCTGTATAAATGTGTGAATATTTTTATTCGAAACCCCGGAGACGGGTTGTTCGCTGGGCTTGGGACCCGCCACGTAAAAAATCTAGTCCAATGAAAAGATCGAAAAAGCCTCGGATGAGAACCCCCTTTAATGTTGACGACCCGGCAAAACGAAGTAAGGACATTGAGAAGAATATTAGGGCATGTACCTGGAATGTCCGGACCCTTTCCAGGGAAGGTACCGCTACCCGACTGGTTGATGTCCTCGCTAACGCAAAGGCCGACATCACCGCCCAGCGATGGACGGGACAGGGAAAGGCGACCATCGGACCTTGTGACATGTACAGCAGTGGCCAGATACGCAGCAAATCGCGTGGTGTAGGTTTCGTGGTGGGAAAGAGACTTCGCCGCCAAGTACTAGCGTTCACCCCTGTGGACGAGCGTCTCGCTGCGATCCGCATCAAGGCGAGGTTTTTCAACATAACATTTATCTGCGCCTATGCGCCGACTGAGGAGAAGGACGACGCAGAGAAGGACTCCTTCTACGATAAACTTGAATAGACCTATGATTTCTGCCCCCAACATGATATCAAAATCGTGCTAGGCGACTTTAATGCCAAGGTGGGCAAGGAAGGAGTCTTTGGTCCTACAGTTGGGAAATTTAGTCTCCACTATATAACATCCCCCAACGGCACTAGGTTGATTGACTTCGCCGTTGCTCGCAATATGATCATCAGTAGTACCAGGTTCCAGCATAAACAAATACACCAAGCCACCTGGCTGTCCCCTGATCAAAGAACAAGAAACCAGATTGATCATGCCATGATCGACGGCAGACACAGCTCCACCGTTCTGGACGTGCATACACTACGTGGTCCCAATATCGACTCGGACCATTATCTTGTTGCAGCCAAGATACGCACACGCCTCTGTGCAGAGAAGAAAGTACGCACAGTAACGGAAGGAAAGTTTGAAGTCGAGAAGCTGCGCACGACACAGACAGCTGATAATTTCTCCACTCGACTATCACACCTGCTATCGGAGAGCAATCCTCGACCTAACGATGTAACCGAGCAATGGAAGAATATCTTTCACTCATTACGTACCGCCGCTGAGGCCACTAGAGGGGTTCAGCGAGCCCGCAAGAACAACTGGTACGGTGAGGAACGCAGCACTGCCTCGGACAAGAAGGACGCTGCCTACAGGGAGACGTTGCGAACGGGCGCAACCCGCAGTGTATGGCAACGATATCGTGAGGCGAAGAAGGAAGAGAGACGCGTTTTCAGAAAAAAAGAAACGTGAGGCCGAAAGGCGTGAGTGTGAGGAGCTTGAGATGCTGGCTCACAGGAATGATGCCCGAAAATTCTATGAAAAGATTCGGCGGATGACGGAAGGTTTTAAGACCGGGGCAAGTTCATGTAAGGACAATAATGGCGACCTGGTAACCGGCGTACAGAGTGTACTTAAATTATGGAGGGAGCACTTCTCCTCACTGCTAAATTGCGAGGGAGACGTCGAACCCAATACCCCAATCCCTGACGATGGAAAATTCGTCCCACCACCTGACTATGATGAAGTGAGGATATCCCGGCTCAAAAACAACAAAGCGCCTGGAAAAGACGGACTACCCGCCGAACTGTTCAAACACGGAGGCGAAGAGCTGGTAAAAAGCATGCATCAGCTCTTATGCAGAATATGGTCAGATGAGTGCATGCCTCCGGATTGGAATTTAAGTGGGCTCTGCCCAATCCACAAGAAAGGCGATCCCGCTAACCGCACCAACTACCGCGGAATCAGTCTTAATATCGCGTATAAGGTTCTTTCTAGCGTGTTGTGTGAAAGGCTGAAGCCCATCGTAGACAAACTGATTGGACCTTATCAGTGTGGCTTTAGACCTGGTAAGTCTACCATAGACCAGATTTTCACGATACGCCAAATCCTGGAGAACACCCATTATAAAAGAATCGACACACACCATGTCTTTGTCGATTTTAAAGCAGCTTTTGACAGCGCAAAAAGGAGTTGCCTGTATGCCGCCATGTCTGAATTTGACTTTCCTGCAAAGCTTATACGGCCTTGCCAAATGACGTTGAGCAATACCAACAGCTCCGTCAGAATCGGGAAGGACCTTTCTGAGCCATTTGAAACCAAACGAGGCTTCAGACAGGGCGACTCTCTTTCGTGCGATTTCTTCAACCTAATGCTGGAGAAGATAATTCGAGCAGCAGAGCTAAACCGCAATGGTACAATATTTTACAAGAGCGTGCAATTGCTGGCGTATGCTGATGATATTGATATCATTTGCCTTAATAACCGCGCCGTAAGCGCTGCCTTCTCTGGACTGGATAAGGAAGCGAAAAAAGTGGGTCTTGCGGTGAACGAGGACAAGACGAAGTATCTGCTGTCACCAAAGAAGGAATCGGCGCACCTGCGCCTTGGCAGCCAAGTCACCATTGATAGCTACAAAATTGAAACGGTGAGGGAATTCGTCTATTTGGGAACCAGAATTAACACCGAAAACAATATCAGTCTAGAAATCCAACGGAAAATCACTCTTGCCAACAAGTGTTACTTTGGACTAAGTAGGCAATTGAGAAGTAATGTCCTCTCTCGACAAACAAAGATCACGCTCTATAAGTCCCTCATCATAGCAGTCCTGATGTACGGCTCAGAATCATGGACAGGGTCAAGAGAAGATGAGATGGCCCTTGGAGTATTTGAGAGAAAAGTTCTCCGGAAGATTTATGGCCCTTCCCGTGATGCGAACGGCGAGTATCGAAGGAAATTTTACGATGAGCTGTACGAGCTTTACGCAGACCTGACCATAGTCCAGCGGATTAAAGCCCAAAGGCTCCGCTGGTTAGGACATGTTATGCGAATGGACAAAGAAGCTCCAGCACAGAAGAATTTCCTATCGACACCCGAATTCAGCAGCAGAGGAAGGGGGAGGCCTCGACTGAGATGGAAACAACAAGTGGAGGATGACTTGAACTCCCTTGGGGTTTCCAATTGGCGCCAGGTATCGCTAAAAAGGAATGACTGGCGTGCTTTGATACGAAACGGCCAAAATCGCCTAGGCGGTTAAGCGTCAATAAATGACGCAAGCCAAGATTAGATTCATCTAAATATCGTCTCAATAAATTTTATTATATATAATGACGAGTTCTATTGAGATCGTTTTAAATTGGTTAAGAATTCGAAGAGCAAGTAAGATAACACGAATAAAATGTGTGCCGATTTCATCTGCTTCTAATATGGCTTGCTTAAATATTCAATATTTTATATTTTATTATTTATTTATATTTATAACTAATTGCATTTAATTTAGGAAATTCATTTCAAAATACACTCGGAGGTCTACTAGCATTAAAGGGAGTATACCTCATAAAATTGGACGAAATCGCTTCCCGACCACGCCCATTTTCGAGATGGAAAATTTCTAGGTAAATCCTCCTGAGAAGACACATGGCTAATGTAATATCAGCTTGCGCGTGATTTATCGCTTATTAAAATAGGATTGACAATTTCTTTAGTTAATTGTTTCCATACATTCTAGAGCCTATGTCATTGTCAATTAATGGCATTTTCACCCCGTTCTGCAAACTACCGCTAGGTGTTTAATGTTCAGTTCGGTTTGTTGATATGATATTTGATACTTTTTAAAATATATTTTTTTGATTAAAAAAGTTTCGTAGTGGCAACCCGACCACGTTGTTGTTGTTGCTGTAGCAATACTTCGCGATGCCTTGTCGGAAGATCCACTCATAAAATGTTACGTGAATAGCACCTTGTGGTACCAGCCCGATTATCTTGGGAACGATTTCGTTGACCCCGTAGTCGGGGTCGAAGTGGATTTTAGTCGCCTTTTACGACAGGCATACCCACCTCGGGCGATTCTAAACCCCTAACCCGTTCGTCCAGACATACAGGTTTCAAGTTTCTGGAGGACGTTTAACTGCATTTATCCCCTAATAAATCTAAAACTTTAGTGCATTTCATAACTAACCGTGTTCTAGGGTAGATATATGTATAAGCCTAAATTTAAAACTTTTTTGGAGAGAAAACAAGCCTTGGAAAAAATTAGCGCTCTAACTTAACCCTTAGGAGTTCCTATTTTTTTCGCCCTTTCCCATAAATTTTGTATGGAGAAAAATGGCATTTTTTTCAAAATTCTTTTAATTTTTGAAACTTTAGCATAATGCAATGAAATGGCGAAAAAAATAGCCACCCCTAAGGGTTAAGTTGGAGCGCTAATTTTTTTTTTTTTTTTTCTAAATACCTTACTTTTTAGGGGGTAAGACCCTAATGTACAGTCACCATAAAATTGCAATTTTCACCAATCAAGTGTTCTTTTTGAATATTTTCGCTAACTTTTTATGAAAGGACTCGTAAAAATTATAAATAAACTAAAGCTAAAAAATTTGTTTAACAAATTTTCCAACTTTTTGCACAGAATTTTTAAATTTTTTTCGAGTACGTAGTTTTGTAACTCGTTAAATTTTAATCTTGCTTTTTGAAAATTTATTTTCTAGCTGGCCTCTGCATTTTTTTCCATACAAATTTATTTTATGGTTGCGCGCATTGTGTATCAATACCAAGTGTGAACTCTTCTTTTGACAACACACATTAAAATGTCGGTTTGTTTACATCCTGCACATATTAAAATGTCGCCAGAACCGAATAACAGAAAAGCAAATGGCGTTGTTTAACATCCTGCACACATCAACATGGCGGTCTCCTATCTTTTACCTAATGGTAGAAAGAGATGGGAAGATGGAAAGAAGTGAGACAAAAAAGGAAATTAAAAACAGGTGACTAAACTCACTTTGAAGTTTTCACGACTATGTCTATGATATCACACTTGTTATTAACCACAATCTCAAACAGGTGTTAAACTCATTTTGGAATTTTGACGTCTATGCAGAAGAGTTTACACTTGGTATTGATACACAATGGTTGCGCGCCTGGCCATAACCTCAGAAAATGTATTAGTTAATATTTAAATTTTGACAGTTCTTTGTGTTTTCTTTCTGCAGCCAAACTCGTTTTCGAAACATGTCTGGACACAGGGAAATTGGTGCTCAATGAAATGACAAGAACGCGTTCACGGCGATGCGCCTCGTCTGCGGACTGCCTAAGTAGAAAGATATTTCAAAAGTCATCAAAATTTGCCACGAACTCAAGACTGAAATGTGATAATTTTAAGATAGAATTGTAAAACCTCGTATAAAATATTACTTAGTTTTGATGAAATATGCTCGAATTTTTGTGAAAAAAAAAAAACAATTTATATTCACGTAAAGCAGCCTCTTATACTAATTTGTAGCAAAAAAAAATGAGATTTTGTACAGATAATAGTGGTATTCATGTAATTGTAGAAGTTTACGAAATGTGCATTTTTCTACGTTTACGCACCCTGTTATATGAACGCACCTGTAAATAGCCTCGTAAACTTGTCAGTTAGTTACGTTCGTTTAACGCAAAATTAGTAATAAGTTTGCCTGTGAAGCGCTCGTTAATACATGTCACCATACAGTTGTCGGCCAAAACTTTTTGCTCCTGCTCTTTCAACGAACAGTTCTATGCTGTTGTGTTTGTAAGGTTGCATTTTTTTGAAGTTAACTTCTTAGGCGGCGATATGAAGTTTTGATTGAGAGTAAAATTTGAGAAAATGGATGCTGATGCAACGGAAATAGAAATTGTAGGCGATTTTCACCACTATATTTAGCTGTGCAAATCAAATAGGATCTAGCTAACATTGCACAAATTGTAACATTTAGGCCAAGCAGAATTCATTGCCACTTATGGCGGTTTACAGGGTTGCCACCTCTCCCAATTTTTTTAAATATAGAGCTAGATATGCCAATATGGATATCAAATGAAAGATATTTTCGACCGTATTCCGAATAACATAATTTCAAGCAGGGTTTCGCCTTAGGTTTGTCACCTAACTGCAATTTATTTATTTTTTTGTACATATATCTCGGGAAATGCTTGACCGTTTTGGATAAAATTTGGAATATGGACAATTTGATTCATTCTAAGATTATATATGTATACGGGTGCACAGAGCCAAAAATGCCTAATAAAATTAATAAGATTGTCTTCATGAGCGGGTTTTGGGCTGAGGGGTAGTCGAAACGACGGAAACGAAAAAAAACTATACGCAAATCTATTTGGTTTAATGAGGAAATTCTTATTGATATTATTAAGTGCAATTTCTTCTTATTTCTTTTCGATTTCTTTTTATATGTGTTATTAATAAGAAAATCTTTTCAAGATTTCCTTAAAAATATGAAAAAAAGATGAAAAAGAAAAAAATTCTTATTTTAATAAGATGATCTTATGCTATGGATACACAGACGGAGATTACCTCCAATAAATCTTCTTTAATCAGATCCAAATTTTACGCTGATACACACAAAATTGAAGATTAACAATCAGCGCACTAGATGGCTTTGGTTATAGTACTTGCGGTTTAAAATAGATGTCGCTATTTTTTGGTGACATCTAGTGTCCAGTAGCGGCGAACTCGTAATTTTGGTAGTGGTCGTTGCGATGTTTGTTTATTTATCGATTCTTCTTAATTTTTGGGAGTTTATAATGAAGATTATGCTCAAGTTAACTCCCAAAAGCGGAGATAATTCGGAATTTGCGCTAATGTATCAGCGGTATAAGGGTTCCTAACAAGAAGATTTGACTTATTAATATTTTCAAAGGGAAATCTTGCATCATCATCAGCAGACATCATGTAGAACAATTATATGCTGGGAAGCAGAAGTACCCGATGGCTCGATGGTAAGCACCTGTGTTCAGCATTCAATATGTGGTTAGTTCGATTCGCGGTGGAGGCAATATGACAAGTGTGGAAGGCAATGTAAGGAAGAGTGCGGTGAGATGGCTTGAAGGAAATATAAAAAGGCAACATAAGAAGGTAAAGGCAATACAAGAGAAATCTAAAACTGAATCGTAACTGATAATCTGAAGTTCTCGAAGACAATATAAGAACTCTGAAATATAATTTTTATTTTTTTTATTTGAAATATTAGGTTTGTTTATTGGGCTGCTCTAGCTTACGCCAGATTGAGATATTTCACAAAATCGTGTTTAACGAAAACTTTTCTTGCTCTAGGTTGCTCCATCTTTTGTTTCATGAGTACGCTCAAAACAAAACTAGAGTAATCCAGATCACAAATTTCTGCTCTAGCTTTTTTTATGAGGTAAGTTAGAGCAGAGAAGCAAATTTCAGTCAGGAAAAATTAAATTTTTGAAAATTTCAAAAAAATTAGTTTGCAAGAAAATCAATGTTTTCGTATACGTGAATTTGCATTAACTTTGAAGATTTAAACAAAAAAACCAAATAAAAAGAAACTATCGAGATTCAAGTGTTTCATGGCATTTCTGCTCTGAGTTGCTCTAAGTTGCTCTATTTCTATGTTGATAGCTGCCCTGCTCTGCTCTGCTCTAACCTGCTCTGAACTTCTTTTTGGTCAGTAAACAAACCTATTGTGGCGAATGTTCTCAAGAATCGCTCATCTCCCAACTCTAGCGTATTTCCATCACTAGCGTCACTACCACAACTACAACTGTTTAGATACATGACGTGAGAGCGAGAGAGGGAGAGGCAGCTCGCGTGTTTGCGAATGTGGCACAAAGAAGAGATGACGATAGATAAACGCTTCGAGAACACTGTTGCACGAATAAACCAGAAATGTGTAGACATTTCTAGGTTGTGAAGCTGCTGTTTTCTAGGGTATATAAACCGCGCAAAGACAACGCAATTCAATCAGTTTATTTTGAAGTGTTGTACAGTGAAGTACTGAACAGTGAATTAACCCGCGATATTGTACTACGGTTTTTAGTACTGAATAAAGAGTACTACTTATTAAGCAGAATCGGAGTGATTTATTTAACGTACAGTGATCGAACTCAGGGAAAATATTCAAGGAATCATCGAATTCGTCACAATTGGTGTCAGAAGCGGTATTGTTAAATAAATACAAGGACGTTGAAAAGGATAACAAGGACAACAAAAGGTAACAAGGATATGGCAAAGTTTAATGACTTGAAGATCCAACAACTCAAAAACGAGTTGGAGAAACGTGGAATGGTAACAACAGGCAATAAGCCAGAGCTACAATCACGTCTACGCGAGGCTATGGAAGCGGAAGGAATCAACGTTGACGATTATGTTTTTCAGCTTTCGGAAGAGGGAGCGACGAAAATAGAAGAGCAAAAGGATACTCCGGATTCAGTAACAAATGTGGACACAAACTCGCTGCTGGCTGTATTGGCTCAGATGTCGACGAATATAACATCAAAGTTTGAAGAACAGAAAACTTGCATGACATCTCGGCTGGAACAGGTGTCATCACAGATCTCCGCTCAAATGGAGGAACAGCGGTCATTTATCACTTCACAGTTGGAAGCACAGGAGGTGTTGGTGTCCTCAAAACTGGAAGCACAAGATGCAAAGATTGCACAGCTGCAGGATAAAATGGACGCTGAAGTCAATGCGCTGAGAGGACGTATCCAAGAGTTGCAGCTGAATAGTCCATCTGTTTCAACAAGCACACCCAAGGTAAAAACCCCATCCTTTGACGGTTCTGTTCCTTTCCAGGTATTTAAGCTACAATTTGAGAAGACAGCAGCTGTGAACAACTGGGGCGCTGAGGACAAAGTCGCTGCTTTATTTGTGGCATTGAAAGGACCTTTTTGTTGCTTTTTTGACTTGTTGTCTATTGCTGTAAATACCGACGGTATTTACAAGCAATTTTCGGGATTGTATGAAAATGTGTTTTTTTGAGAAAAATTTACCTACGCGCTGCAGGAACCAGACAAGCCGACATATGTTTCGATGATACTGGAGTTACATCTCTTCAAGGACTTTTCTTCCCGGCATTGTGAGAGTCGAACTCACAACACTGTAGTGACTTGTATGCTAGAAGGTCTATAATTCCAATAATGCAAGCGGACGTAAACGGAAGGCTGAAGGAGATGAGCAAGTCTGCCAATCTAACCAACCGTTAAACTAAAGAGAGTCAGGCGCAAGGGGCGTAGGCTGGCTCCCGCAATTGGATGCCCCATAGTCTCTGTCTCACAGATCGGAAGGAAGTCGAGTAATGTTACTGTTGGAGGACTCGTGGATGGAAAGGAGCGTTTACTGACTGTTGATACGGGCGCATCTCATTCCATTATTCGATCCGATTTAGTCAACAAAGAAGTGAGGCCATTACATGGAGCAAAGCTGCGTACAGCGACCGGTGAGGATATCCAAGTCCAAGGAGAAGTAACATGTGAAATCGCAATTGGGAATGTCACCGTACTGCATAATTTTATAGTGGCAGATATTGTTGATGAGATCATAGTTGGTGTGGATTTCTTAAGCAACCAAGGCATCAAGATCGACATGCAAAACAGGACTATGAGCTATAAGAACATGGATGTGCCACTAAATTTTGGTTACGAGAACAAGTACATCAGTAAGCGGGTCCTCGTGGAAGAAAGCCAACAAATTCCAGCGAAGTCGGAGGCGATCGTTTGGGCAAGGATTGATGGAGATTATGGGACAAACAAATTGTGGGTTGTCGAGGCAGCAAACAAATCAAAGACGCATATACTAGTAGGAAAAACACTGGCTATGACAAAACAAGATGGACGTATACCGGTAAGAGTACTAAATGAGTTTCGATCGCCAATCAAGCTTTCCAAAGGAGCTATATTGGGACAATGTCAGGAGGTGGAGGTGGTTATAAATTGTGAACAGCTCCAGGAAAATGTCTCTAACAGCAACATTAATCTATCAGGTGATATCACGGCGTGGACGCAAGATCTCGAAGAAGACCACCAGAGTAAGGCAAAACAACTTCTACTAAAGTACTCTACCATATTTGACAAGGATGGCTCCAAACCAGGTCGGACCAATATAGTGAAGCATCACATTGATACCGGTGACGCGAGACCAATCCGCCAAGCTCCTCGCAGTGTTCCATTAGCCAAACGCCAAGTGGTAAGAGAAATTATAAAAGAAATGAGTGACAGCGGCGTGATCGAACCATCAGCTAGTCCATGGAGCTCACCGGTAGTGCTAGTGAAGAAAAAGGAAGGAAAAATGCGGTTCTGTGTGGACTACCGGAAGTTGAACGACGTAACGAAAAAGGACAGCTATCCATTACCCAGAATTGACGATACTCTGGACTCACTATCTGGTACGAAATGGTTCTCAACACTGGACTTGAAAAGCGGCTATTGGCAAGTGGAGGTTAAAGATGAGGATAAGGAAAAGACAGCCTTCAGCGTTGGAGAGGGGCTGTGGCAATTTACGGTAATGCCCTTTGGACTATGTAACGCTCCAGCTACTTTTGAGAGACTCATGGATCAAGTATTGAAAGGACTGCATTGGAAAACATGTTTGGTGTACCTGGACGACATCATCGTGTTAGGAAAAAGCTTTGAGGAACACCTTAAGAACTTAGAGGAAGTTTTCCAAAGGATAGCTGGCGCCGGTCTGAAATTAAGTCCCAAAAAGTGTGCATTGTTCAAGAAGGAAGTAAGTTACTTGGGGCACAAGGTTACTACTTATCGCCGATTTGTACCGAATTTCGCCAGCGTAGCCAGTAGCCTTCATGAGTTGACCAGAAAGAATATGTCATTTGATTGGAAGAAGGAACGTGAAGTGGCTTTCCAAACCTTGAAGAAACGGTTGTGCACTGCCCCAATGTTAGCGTATCCAATCCCAGGTTCAACGTTTATTCTGGATACAGATGCAAGTGGTTATGCGATTGGAGGAGTTTTGTCACAGATTGTCGATGGGCAGGAGAAGGTAGTGGCGTACTATAGCCGCACAATTGGGAAGCCCGAAAGGAACTATTGTGTAACACGAAGAGAACTACTGGCATTGGTAGAGTGCATCAAACATTTCCACAAGTATCTCTATGGACAGCGATTCCACGTCAGGACAGACCATGCAGCGTTGAAATGGCTTTTGCAGTTCCGTAATCCGGAAGGTCAATTGGCACGGTGGATAGAGTGACTACAAACTTATGACTTTTCCATAGAGCATCGCAAAGGCAGCAACCACGGCAATGCTGATGCAATGTCCCGGCGACCATGTAACCTAGAATGCAAGCATTGTTCGAAAGCTGAGGCTAAGGCAGATGTTATAGATGTGCGGCTGATGACTATAACATCTACGGACGAATGGAACATGGATCAACTAAGGAAGCATCAGCTAGAGGACCCAGATCTGGTACGTGTGATGCAAGGAATCGAGCAAAACGAACGACCAACAAGAGAGGAAATGTCAGCAGAGAGTCCTGTTGCCAAGTCATATTGGGCACAGTGGAACAGTCTGAAATTGGTATCCGGTTGCTTACATAGAGTATGGGAAAGCGAAGATGGTCAATGCGCTCGGAAGCTGGTAGTTGTCCCAAGGAAGAAAATCTCTGATGGTTTGAATGAGCTACATAATGGCCCAAGTGGAGGTCATCTCGGAGTCACGAAAACGTTGGAGAAAGTCAAGCAGAGATTCTATTGGGTTGGTTGCCGGCAGTCGATAGCGGAGTGATTTGCCAACTGTGAGGTGTGCATCAAAGCAAAGGATCCGAAGTCGAGAAGTCATGGACAGATGAAGCAGTACAACACAGGTGCACCGTTTGAGAGGATTGCCATGGATGTAGCTGGTCCATTTCCTACTAGCAAACTCGGGAACAAGTACGTTTTAGTTGTTATGGACTATTTCAGCAAATGGCCAGAAGTTTACCCGATTCCAAATCAAGAGGCAGAAACCATTGCAGAGGTGTTCACTAACCATTGGATAGCGAGGTTTGGTGTACCGATGGAGTTACATTCTGACCAAGGCAGGAATTTCGAATCAGTCGTATTCCAAGAAATGTGCAAGATATTGGGTATTCGGAAAACTCGAACAACTGCATTGCATCCTCAGTCAGATGGCATGGTGGAACGTTTCAATCGAACCTTGGAAGAGCACATGAGGAAAGTAGTGGATAAGTTCCAGAAAGATTGGGATACGCACATCTCCTTGTTCCTGATGGCATATCGCTCGGCAATACATGAAACAACGGGTCAGACTCCGGCAAAAGTAAGTAAATGCCAGGAAATCCACTAGCATCTTGGAAGAAGAAATGAAAGAAATACACGATCTTGTAAGACAACGGACGAAGATCATGAGTGATAAGATGAAAGACAGATACGACAAAGCCATCAACTCGGAAGGTTTTAAAGAAGGGGATTTAGTGCTGTTATACAACCCACAACGAATGAAAGGTTTGTCCCCAAAACTGCAATGTAACTGGGAAGGCCCATATAAAGTAATAAAGCGGATAAATGATGTTGTCTACCGCATACAAACTGTTCGAAGACCACGAAACAAAATGAAGGTGGTTCATCTGGAGAGGCTAGCAACGTTTGGATCGGGAAATGTGTCTGGTCGGGACGATCAGACTTAGGTGGAGGGCAGTGTGGCGAATGTTCTCAAGAATCGCTCATCTCCCAACTCTAGCGTATTTCCATCACTAGCGTCACTACCACAACTATAGCTGTGAGCGCGAGAGGCAGGTTTGCGAATGTGGCACAAAGAGGAGATGACGATAGATAAACGTTTTGAGAACACGGTTGCGCGATTAAACCAGAAATGTGTAGACATTTCTAGGTTGTGAAGCTGCTGTCTGCTAGGGTATATAAACCGCGCAAAGACAACGCAAATCAATCAGTTCATTTTGAAGTGTTGTACAGTGAAGTACTGAACAGTGAATTAACCCGCGATATTGTACTACGGTTTTTAATACTGAATAAAGCTTACTACTTATTAAGCAGAATCAGAGTATTTTATTTAACGTACAGTGATCGAACTCAGGGAAAATAATCAAGGAATCATCGAATTCGTCACAATATAAAAATTGTGCTCCAATTAACATTGCGATGGCCTAGGACTGGACCACCTACTCCAACTTCGCTTTGCTTCTGCTACTCCATGGAGTACCTACTAATGTACTCCAATGGTATTATCTAAGCTGGAGTTAAAGGTGGGCGGCGAGCAGTTTACTATTATTGTTGTTGTTAATGACTTCGTTGTGAGTAGACGTGTTTTCGGTGCGCTGCAGCTTTTGTAACATTTATTTAACTTACTTCTTGCCATTAAATTTGTCGTCTTGGTGACTGTAATCCTTACTAAATTTCAAATCAAATTAAAAAAAGAAAAACATAAAAATCTGCAAACAGACAAGCAATCAATATAAATAAAAACCAGAAACTTAAACAACAACAATAGCAACAAATAAATATGTCGAGTACGAGAAGCGGCAAACCTTTGCGCCAAATGGTATCTACTCCCACCAACAATGTGATTGCAGAAGGCAAATTGGATGGTAAGGAGAGCTCGTTGTCCTCATCTTGGGCTGAACGTATTGAAGCAAGGTTGGAAGAGATCTTAGTTTGTGTACGAGAATCTGAAGAGCGTTTAATGCTTCGTTATGGTGAGCTGGCGGCTGATGTTGTTAACCTCAAAAAGGCTATGAAAAAAGTGGAAGAAAGAGTGGGTAAAGCAGAAGCTCAAGTTCAATCTAATGAGCATATGCAAAATGAGATTATTATGTTGAAATCTGAGTTAAGTGAGTGTCAAAATCAAGCTGTCTCGGCTGATATCTATATATTAATAGGCTAACACTCTCCCCATACAAACAGACGCAACCCAATTTCGTATAGTATTTATGGATAGATCTCTATAAAATTTATAGTGGAAACTTAGAATGGACTAATCTGGTGTCTCACCAAAAAAAATTTTGAAAATTATTTTTAGTTTATTTGTTATTAAAGAAAAAATAGGTCTCCAAACTCTCCAGCTATTTTGTTATCTCCACATTCTGTTATACCCGAACTATACATCACTATTCAGCACTCTTATAAAACTCCCAAAGATACACCTACCGCTCATTCCCTTACACACACACGTACATAACTATGCAATGATCCAGCAGCTGCCACTTGCTTTTATTTTTGTGCCAAAAAAAAAACAACAAAATGTACCAAATTATATCATCTTCGGCGTCTAAACACCATTTGTAAGCTAAGAAGTCCAGCTTCACTTCTGGCTTTATATATTTAACCTTTTGCCTATTGGTTTAACGATATGATTTTGTAAGAAAATTCCACAATGTTAAGATCGAAATTTAAATATCGTACGGACTTTAACTAAAGAACAATTTTACATGACACTAATGCTGATTTCGTTGAAAATGTTTATACCCTTGCACAGAATACTGTAAAAGTGTGATAAAAGTGTACCCGTTCTACATGAAACTGCTATATCGATAAAACGAACAAAAAACATTGCCCGTTTGCTATGCTATGTGCATGAATAATTAGTTTTCGCTTATCAACCATATTCAATTGTTATTGCAAAATCCAATTTTTTTCACCAAATTTATCTGTCAAATAAAATTTTCGTCAGCTGATTTTCAGTGCAACCAACTACCCTGTCAAAGCTTCAGAGGGTAAAAAGTGTGAGTTTTTTAGGAAATGAAAGCATATTCTGTTTGACGTTATACCTTCATTTTGCAAACGAAAACGGAAAATTGAAGAGTGTAAAAAATACGCATTTTTTGATGAAACGAAATCACCATAACTCTACTTTTTTTACGAAAAACATATTTTTGGGTATTTGTTTCCTTTAGGGGTCAACCGCTAATAAATTAGCTAAAACTATGGGAGATAGCTCAAAAGACAGGTTTTGGCCTCAGGATCACGAGTCCGGAAGCGCTTTTTTAATTTTTTGTTTCTATGGAAAGTTATGGTCAAAAAATCGAAAAATTACCCACGGCACGCATTTTTTCGCACGTTTTTAGGTACAGCCTAATAAAATTACAACAACTACATGAAAACTTGCCACTTTGATTGAAAATTACTCTTCAGAGAAGCAAAATATTAAAAAGCGCTTCCAGATTCGTGATCCTGAGGCCAAACCCCGTCTTTTGAGCTATCTCCCATAATTTTAGCTAATTTATTAGCAGTTGACACCTAAAGGAAACAAATACCCATTTTTACTTTGATTATTTGATGTTCTAAGCTTTTCTCGATTTTTTTAAAGTTTAATTCACTTATGAAATTTTTGGGGGGTTAAATATTGGAAAAGTATATTTTCTAAGCAGAAAATATGTTTTTCATACAGTTGAAGATTGCCCAGAAAAATATCCCCAATCGTCTCATTTAAAGCAAATTCAATTTTCCTTGCTGAAAAAATAAAATAAAAACAAAAAATTTAAAAAAAAAAACAGTTTTAAATTTTTCCTTCCACCGAAAATCGAATATAGGTGTTCTGCAAGTAGTAAACATTTATACCCATTTTTTACTTTGATAATTTTATGTGCTAAGCTTTTTTGATTTTTAAATAGTTTTTTTACTTATGAAATTTTTAGAGAAACAAAATATTGGAAAAGTATATCTTCTAAGCAGAAAATGTATTTTTCATACAAAAAAAATATGTTTTTCATACAGTTGAAGATTGCCCAGAAAAATATCCCCAATCGTCTCATTTAAAGCAAATTCAATTTTCCTTGCTGAAAAAATAAAATAAAAACAAAAAATTAAAAAAAAAAAAAAACAGTTTTAAATTTTTCCTTCCACCGAAAATCGAATATAGGTGTTCTGCAAGTAGTAAACATTTATACCCATTTTTTACTTTGATAATTTTATGTGCTAAGCTTTTTTGATTTTTAAATAGTTTTTTTACTTATGAAATTTTTAGAGAAACAAAATATTGGAAAAGTATATCTTCTAAGCAGAAAATGTATTTTTCATACAAAAAAAATATGTTTTTCAAACAGTTGAAGATTGCCCAGAAAAATATCCCCAATCGTCTCATTTAAAGCAAATTCAATTTTCCTTGCTGAAAAAATAAAATAAAAACAAAAAATTAAAAAAAAAAAAAAACAGTTTTAAATTTTTCCTTCCACCGAGAATCGAATATAGGTGTTCTGCAAGTAGTAAACATTTATACCCATTTTTTACTTTGATAATTTTATGTGCTAAGCTTTTTGATTTTTAAATAGTTTTTTTACTTATGAAATTTTTAGAGAAACAAAATATTGGAAAAGTATATCTTCTAAGCAGAAAATGTATTTTTCATACAAAAAAGTGAAGTTAGTTATATAGAATTAAAAATTTGTATCCCAATGTCAGAATTGTAATTTTCAAAAAATAGCTTTAAAAAAATTTGTTTAAAAGAAAAATATTAAAATTCATGCACAGGAATGTAAAGCAGGAGTTATTAGCTTTCAAATGTTGTTAAAAAAAATCTATAGCATTACTACAAGCCGAAACATAATAATTTCAGTTGTTGCATGTTTTCATCACCTTAGGAAAAATTCCAGTATCTATATATTAATAGGCTAACACTCTCCCCATACAAACAGACGCAACCCAATTTCGTATAGTATTTATGGATAGATCTCTATAAAATTTATAGTGGAAACTTGGAATGGACTAATCTGGTGTCTCACCAAAAAAAATTTTGAAAATTATTTTTAGTTTATTTGTTATTAAAGAAAAAATAGGTCTCCAAACTCTCCAGCTATTTTGTTATCTCCACATTCTGTTATACCCGAACTATACATCACTATTCAGCACTCTTATAAAACTCCCAAAGGCACACCTACCGCTCATTCCCTTACACACACACGTACATATCTATGCAATGATCCAGCAGCTGCCACTTGCTTTTATTTTTGTGCCAAAAAAAAAACAACAAAATGTACCAAATTATATCATCTTCGGCATCTAAACACCATTTGTAAGCTAAGAAGTCCAGCTTCACTTCTGGCTTTATATATTTAACTTTTTGCCTATTGGTTAAAGTTTATTTTTTTAACGATATGATTTTGTAAGAAAATTCCACAATGTTAAGATCGAAATTTAAATATCGTACGGACTTTAACTAAAGAACAATTTTACATGACACTAATGCTGATTTCGTTGAACATGTTTATACCCTTGCACAGAATACTGTAAAAGTGTGATAAAAGTGTACCCGTTCTACATGAAACTGCTATATCGATAAAACGAACAAAAAACATTGCCCGTTTGCTATGCTATGTGCATGAATAATAAGTTTTCGCTTATCAACCATATTCAATTGTTATTGCAAAATCCAATTTTTTTCACCAAATTTATCTGTCAAATAAAATTTTCGTCAGCTGATTTTCAGTGCAACCAACTACCCTGTCAAAGCTTCAGAGGGTAAAAAGTGTGAGTTTTTTAGGAAATGAAAGCATATTCTGTTTGACGTTATACCTTCATTTTGCAAACGAATACGGAAAATTGAAGAGTATAAAAAATACGCATTTTTTGATGAAACGAAATCACCATAACTCTACTTTTTTTTACGAAAAACATATTTTTGGGTATTTGTTTCCTTTAGGGGTCAACCGCTAATAAATTGGCTAAAATTATGGGAGATAGCTCAAAAGACAGGTTTTGGCCTCAGGATCACGAGTCCGGAAGCGCTTTTTTAATTTTTTGTTTCTATGGAAAGTTATGGTCAAAAAATCGAAAAATGACCCACGGCACGCATTTTTTCGCACGTTTTTAGGTACAGCCTAATAAAATTACAACAACCACATGAAAACTTGCCACTTTGATTGCAAATATCTCTTCAGAGAAGCAAAATATTAAAAAGCGTTTCCAGATTCGTGATCCTGAGGCCAAACCCCGTCTTTTGAGCTATCTCCCATAATCTATATATTAATAGGCTAACACTCTCCCCATACAAACAGACGCCACCCAATTTCGTATAGTATTTATGGATAGATCTCTATAAAATTTATAGTGGAAACTTAGAATGGACTAATCTGGTGTCTCACCAAAAAAAATTTTGAAAATTATTTTTAGTTTATTTGTTATTAAAGAAAAAATAGGTCTCCAAACTCTCCAGCTATTTTGTTATCTCCACATTCTGTTATACCCGAACTATACATCAGTATTCAGCACTCTTATAAAACTCCCAAAGACACACCTACCGCTCATTCCCTTACATACACACGTACATATCTATGCAATGATCCAGCAGCTGCCACTTGCTTTTATTTTTGTGCCAAAAAAAAAACAACAAAATGTACCAAATTATATCATCTTCGGCATCTAAACACCATTTGTAAGCTAAGAAGTCCAGCTTCACTTCTGGCTTTATATATTTAACTTTTTGCCTATTGGTTAAAGTTTATTTTTTTAACGATATGATTTTGTAAGAAAATTCCACAATGTTAAGATCGAAATTTAAATATCGTACGGACTTTAACTAAAGAACAATTTTACATGACACTAATGCTGATTTCGTTGAACATGTTTATACCCTTGCACAGAATACTGTAAAAGTGTGATAAAAGTGTACCCGTTCTACATGAAACTGCTATATCGATAAAACGAACAAAAAACATTGCCCGTTTGCTATGCTATGTGCATGAATAATAAGTTTTCGCTTATCAACCATATTCAATTGTTATTGCAAAATCCAATTTTTTTCACCAAATTTATCTGTCAAATAAAATTTTCGTCAGCTGATTTTCAGTGCAACCAACTACCCTGTCAAAGCTTCAGAGGGTAAAAAGTGTGAGTTTTTTAGGAAATGAAAGCATATTCTGTTTGACGTTATACCTTCATTTTGCAAACGAATACGGAAAATTGAAGAGTATAAAAAATACGCATTTTTTGATGAAACGAAATCACCATAACTCTACTTTTTTTTACGAAAAACATATTTTTGGGTATTTGTTTCCTTTAGGGGTCAACCGCTAATAAATTGGCTAAAATTATGGGAGATAGCTCAAAAGACAGGTTTTGGCCTCAGGATCACGAGTCCGGAAGCGCTTTTTTAATTTTTTGTTTCTATGGAAAGTTATGGTCAAAAAATCGAAAAATGACCCACGGCACGCATTTTTTCGCACGTTTTTAGGTACAGCCTAATAAAATTACAACAACCACATGAAAACTTGCCACTTTGATTGCAAATATCTCTTCAGAGAAGCAAAATATTAAAAAGCGTTTCCAGATTCGTGATCCTGAGGCCAAACCCCGTCTTTTGAGCTATCTCCCATAATCTATATATTAATAGGCTAACACTCTCCCCATACAAACAGACGCCACCCAATTTCGTATAGTATTTATGGATAGATCTCTATAAAATTTATAGTGGAAACTTAGAATGGACTAATCTGGTGTCTCACCAAAAAAAATTTTGAAAATTATTTTTAGTTTATTTGTTATTAAAGAAAAAATAGGTCTCCAAACTCTCCAGCTATTTTGTTATCTCCACATTCTGTTATACCCGAACTATACATCAGTATTCAGCACTCTTATAAAACTCCCAAAGACACACCTACCGCTCATTCCCTTACATACACACGTACATATCTATGCAATGATCCAGCAGCTGCCACTTGCTTTTATTTTTGTGCCAAAAAAAAAAACAACAAAATGTACCAAATTATATCATCTTCGGCATCTAAACACCATTTGTAAGCTAAGAAGTCCAGCTTCACTTCTGGCTTTATATATTTAACTTTTTGCCTATTGGTTAAAGTTTATTTTTTTTTTTTAACGATATGATTTTGTAAGAAAATTCCACAATGTTAAGATCGAAATTTAAATATCGTACGGACTTTAACTAAAGAACAATTTTACAAACACAATGCTGATTTCGTTGAACCCGTTCTACATGAAACTGCTATATCGATAAAACGAACAAAAAACATTGCCCGTTTGCTATGCTATGTGCATGAATAATTTGTTTTCGCTCATCAACCATATTCAATTGTTATTGCAAAATCCAATTTATTTCACCAAATTTATCTGTCAAATAAAATTTTCGTCAGCTGATTTTCAGTGCAACCAACTACCCTGTCAAAGCTTCAGAGGGTAAAAAGTGTGAGTTTTTTAGGAAATGAAAACATATTCTGTTTGACGTTTTACCTTCATTTTGCAAACGAAAACGGAAAATTAAAGAGTGTAAAAAATGCGCATTTTTTGATGAAACGAAATCACCATAACCAGATAGCTCAAAAGACAGGTTTTGGCCTCAGGATCACGAGTCCGGAAGCGCTTTTTTAGTTTTTTGTTTCTATGGAAAGTTCAGTGCAACTATGGAAAGTTATGGTCAAAAATCGAAAAATGACCCACGGCACGCATTTTTTAAATTACAACAACCTAATGAAAACTTGCCACTTTGATTGCAATTATCTCTTCAGAGAAGCAAAATATTAAAAAGCGCTTCCCGATTCGTGATCCTGAGGCCAAACCCCGTCTTTTGAGCTATCTCCCATAATTTTAGCTAATTTATTAGCAGTTGACACCTAAAGGAAACAAATACCCATTTTTACTTTGATTATTTGATGTTCTAAGCTTTTCTCGATTTTTTTAAAGTTTAATTCACTTATGAAATTTTTAGGGGGTTAAATATTGGAAAAGTATATTTTCTAAGCAGTTGAAGATTGCCCAGAAAAATATCCCCAATCATCTCATTTAAAGCAAAACTGTAATTAGACGCTGGCAAGTATAAGTATAATTGACAGAACTCTGACTTTTTTTCAATTTTCCTTGCTTAAAAAATAAAATAAAAACGAAAAATTAAAAAAAAGAAACAGTTTTCAATTTTTGCTTCCACCGAGAATCGAATTTACATAGGTGTCCAGCAAGTAGTAAACATTTATACCCATTCTGGTATAAAAAGGGTACAATTAGTCTCTTCATAGGACATGCTCGAACAAATGTGACCAATTTATTCCATCTAAAAGTGACTAAAAAAGTAGTAGTCTACTTTTCCTTTGGATTGATCCCGGACTAATCGTATTTTTTGCAGGGAAATACCATACGAACTTTTACTAATGCACCTTTTTACATAAGTAACTCCACTTTTTTTGTATGAAACCACATTTTTTCGATTTTTAAATAGTTTTTTTACTTATGAAATTTTTAGAGAAATAAAACATTGGAAAAGTATATCTTCTAAGCAGAAAATGTATTTTTCATACAAGAAAGTGAAGTTAGTTATATAGACTTAAAAATTTTTTCGCAAGACCAGAATTGTAATTTTCAAAAAATAGCTTTAAAAAAATTTGTTTAAAAGAAAAAACATTTAAATATGCTGCACCACCCTAATGTGCGGATTCGTTGCATGGTATTACTCAAATCAAATGTTTAAATTCCCAAACATCATATATATATATATGTATGCGTGAAGCAAGAATAAAAAACGGTACCTTGCAAATTGCACAATCATCGAAACTCCGACAAACACTCCCCGCAAAAACTCTGCGCTTGGAAAACCGCTCCCACCCTTTTTCGCGCTCCTTACATGAACGTACATAAGTATACAGCGATCCAGGCAGCTGCCACTTGCCTTCATTTTTGTGCAAAAAAAAAACAAAGTGTAGCAAATCAAATAAATATCATTGCATCCTCGCCATCTTCACACCATCATCATTCACATAATCACATAATTTACATAATCTAAGGTTTTTCGCAGAGCACTTCTTTATTTAGTTTTTTGTCCATTAAAAAGTTTATATTTTTAACGATATGGTTTTTTAAAGTAAAATTCCACAAGGTTACGATAAAAAAAGTACCATTATATATCGAAATATTATAAGCCCATACCGGGTTTTTGTGCAATTTAAATCAAAAACTTATTTTTTATGTAACAATTAATGTAAGTTTAACATAATTTGTAATAGTAAGTGTCTGCTGTACCTTAGACATAAACAAATAAATAAAAAAATAAAAATAAAAAAAAAATAAAAAAAATCCGTTGTAGATATATCCTAATGTATTGTCGTCAGCTTTTCAGTTGTACTGCTTTGCTGCACCACCCTAATGTGAAGATTGTTTGTATGGTATCACTTAATCCAAATTTGCATTTGTCACGAGGGAGTCACTTACTTGGTTTTGTTGTGAACGGGGAATATGTACATATATTAAGAGAGAGTTGAAGAAAATTTCAGATGGTCGAATTTCGACCACGGGCGATCCTAGTAATAATTAATGGTCTGCCCTTTAGTGAAAATGAGAAAATTGGTGACACATTTAGCAATGTGTGTCAATCACTGCAAGTACCCTCATTTAATATTCGCTCTGCCTTTCGAGTGCCTAACAAAAACAAATCCTCGGCTTCTGTTATAGTTAAACTGGCCTCTTCTGATGATCGCTCTACGCTCTTTAAAGCGATGGCTCGGTTTAAGAAAGAGAATAACCGGCCTCTAATGCATCGTGATGTTGGATTGAACACAGATAACAAAATACATATTCATGAGTGCCTAACTAAAACAAATCGAGAGGTACTCCGCTTTGCCATGCAGCTTAAAAAAGAGCATAAGATTGTTGCTGCTTTCTCAATTCGTGGATATGTGTACGTTCGTGTTCGCCCAAACAGCAAAGCTACCAAGGTGATTGACATCGACAATATTAAACGTGTAGTTGCTGCAGACACCTGAAAATGTTTATTTTAATCATCAAACTAAATTTTTTAATGTTAAGTGTAGCCTATGTGTCTAGTAATGCTCTCTCCTACTCTATTTCTCTATTTATATATCCTCTGATACTCTTATTCTATTATGCGCTTTCTTACGGTTACCATATTTCTCTTAATTCAGTGGCAATCTATCTAACTTATTATACTTCTTTATATTTCTCTACTCCCATATGCTTTGTCTTGATACTTTATGCACATCTACGCTTTATTTGTTTGTATTTGGGTCTCTTTGTTTTAGTTCGGCACAATGGGGATGGGTTCATTCCATAGAAATGTCTCTGGCGCTAATGAAAATGGAAAAATTTTAATAGACATTTTTTGCAAGCAAAATCATGGGTTGAATGCTATACATTTTAATGCACGTAGTTTGAGCTATGACAAACTTGATTTGGCTAGGTATATTTTTGAAGACTCTGCGGTGGATGTAATTTGCGTATCTGAGACATGGTTCTCTGGTGACATACCTGACTTCAACTATTCGCTTAATGGGTACAATCTATTACGACATGATCGTAATCATAAAAAAGGAGGGGGAGTTGCAGTGTACTGTAAAAAAGCCTATAAATTTAGACTTCTACAAAACTCTAACTCTTCCGAAGTTGAATATATTTTTACAGAGGTGTCTGACGGCGTTAATAAAGTCTTAGTAATCTGTGTCTACAACCCCAAAAAATGCGTATCTATGGACTCATTTTTTGAAGACCTATCTGAATTTGTAATTGACTACGAACGTATTTTAATTAGTGGCGATTTTAATGTTAATCTGCTAGTCAATGACCACCACAGTAGTAAGTTGCTTGATCAGATAACAACTGCTGGACTTAGTGTTGTTAATCGAAGCTTTCCAACGAGATTTGAGAATAATTCTGTACCCAGTCTACTTGATTACTTTATAACTTGTGATCCCTCACACGTCCTTAAATTTGAGCAAATGTCTTTTGTTTCCGACCATGACTTAATTTACTGTGCCCTAGATGTTGAGATGAACAGCTCGAATATTGGCTGTTCATTTTTATTTCGTGACTTCAAATCCCTAAATCGCAATTTGTTGTATTCTAATCTATGTGAGGTTGATTGGACTGATTGTTGGTTCCTAGACACTGTAGATAGTAAGTTGGAATTCCTAAATAAAAATATAACTAGATTGTATGATGCGCATGTTCCTGTTCGTTCTGCTAGTGTCATCAATCACTCGTGTCCCTGGTATACATCAAGAGTTCGTTCTTCTATTAAGAAACGAAATCAATTCTATAGAAAGTGGCGTAAAAATATGACTGATATCACCTGGCGTCGTTATAAAGAGGTAAGAAATGAAACAACAGCTATTATCAGGCAGGCAAAGCGTTGGTATAGCAGTTCAAAGCTAAATCCTTTACTCCCATCCAAAGAGTTATGGAGAAATTTAAAAAAGTTTAAAATACATGGGAAGGAAAATTCGGAGTGTGAAATTGATGTGGATGAGCTTAACGAATTTTTCGTTAGTGCCAACAATAATACCAGTTGCTCTGCTTTGTTAAATGATTACTCGTCGTATGTAGGTCCTAATTGTGAGTTTCAGTTTGCTGGAGTAGAAGAGGCTGATGTTATGAAGTCTGTGTTAAGTGTTAAGTCGGGTGCTATGGGTGAGGATGGAATCTCTCTTCGATTTATCAAGTTAATTTTAGAGTTTGTCATAAGACCTCTTACCCACATCATCAATTTTTGCTTTACCAGCTCAAGTTTTCCAGCAGTGTGGAAGAGAGCAATTATACTCCCAGTCGCAAAAAAAACAAATGCTATGTGTGTTGGTGACTATAGGCCTATTAGCATTTTGCCTACTTTCTCGAAAGTATGTGAAAATTTAATGGCAGCTCAAATCTCCACCTATATACAACAAAATCGCCTACTTTCTCCATTACAATCTGGCTTCAGACCTAAGCACAGTTGTACCACGGCAATGCTTAAAATTTTGGATGATGTTAGAATTAATTTTGATGCTGGCGACCTAACACTACTTTGCTTACTTGATTTCTCCAAGGCATTCGATTCTGTTAACCATAACCTTTTATGCATGAAACTCAAGTACTATTTCGGTTTTGCAGAGAGCTCAGTAATGCTTATTGCTAATTATCTTAAGGATAGGTCGCAGAAAGTAAAATCTGGCCATGCATTATCGCAATCTAAGCCGTTATTGGCAGGCGTTCCGCAAGGGTCTGTCCTAGGCCCACTCTTATTTAGTTTGTTTGTAAATGATATATTTTCTGTGTGCCAATTTGTTAATGTGCATGCGTATGCTGATGACATACAGTTGTACATGTCAAGTCGTATTGGTCTCATTGAGGATTTAAGTTTTAAAATAAATAGTGATCTGCTCGCAATATCTGATTGGGCTAGTGAAAATTCGTTATGCTTAAATGCGTCCAAATCCTATGTCCTGCCCATAAGTCATGGTGCAGTATATTTTGGTGACATTCCGGAATTGTATATTGGTACTATTCCTCTTAGATTTGTGGATAAAGTCAAAAGTCTAGGTTTTATTTTGAACTCAAAACTTACCTGCTGTGACCATGTTAATAAGGTGGTTTCGATTGTGTATGCTATACTGCGGAAACTGCGAATATCGGCCCCTTTCACCCCTGTTGAAACCAGACGAAAGCTTGTAATGCAGTTGGTTATGCCTATCATAACCTACTTTGAGAATGTATATGGTAAAATGGATTCAGTATCATATAATAAAGTGGCTGTGGCATTTAACAATGCTACACGTTATGTTTATGGGATTGGTAGGTAGGTAGGTAGGTTCAAGTGGCTGCCGCAGAGGCACACTTAGGCCAGTTTTGAAGGCCCGTTGTGATACCACCAACACAAGGAAAGTCAGCCCCGGGACCCAGCCATATGGAAAATCCCTGAGTTGTTGGGATTTTCCACATAGCAGAATCCCGGGACTGACACTCCTAAACCGACACCGTTACTCCTCCTCGAACCACTTAGATGACTTTATGAAGCCCATCAAGTCCTTTATGTCCAGTTCCGCGATCTGGCTTAGACTATCTAGGAACGGAACTCCCAAAATAGTGCAAACAACGAAATTGTTAAGCTAACAACCCGTTTCATAGTATTGTTTAAAGTTACTGAATTCCACTACTGCTCAGCATTTCCGCATGCTCTTTTACATTGAGCAGTTTTTCCTCCTGATGGAGCTGAGACTCGGAAGACATGAGGAGACATCCCGTAGCAGTTCTGATGGCAGTATTTTGGCAGACTTGTAACTTCGTCCAGTTGGTGTTATGTACATTAGGCGACCATATGGTTGCAGCATAGTCAAAGACTGCCGGCAAGTGACTTGAGGATCTTGTTGCGACCACGTACCTTTGAGACCATTGCAGACACATGACCAGCAAATGAGAAAGTATTATCCAGTATCATCCCTAATAACTTTGGGTGGCTGACAGTTGGTAGCTTAGTGCCATCAACGAAAATGTCTAATTCATTTCTCACCTGTAGTGGAATTCAGTACGCTATTTTAACAAGAGTTGTCATTGTTTTGTTGACTTAACAACAATTTTAACGATTTCGCTATTCACTACAAGTTTATTTGACAACATTTGTTATCGAAATGTCAGCTGTTATTGTTAACGCGAAATAATTGTCGACCTATAATTTGGTGTTGTTTGTTAAAACAACGAATAGGTACTTTTCTTATATATTTTAGCTCAGACACTTCTATGTTTTGCTTTGTGTTATCTGAGACAATCACCTTTCGTTTCTATGATTAGCTGAGAATCTGCTACGTTTTGGTATGTTTACCTGAGACAATCACCTATTGGTAGTTGTTAAGGAATATTGGTTCTATGCTTAGCTAAGAATCAGCTACTTTTTGCTATAATTCACCTGAGACAATCACCTATTGTACTATAATTCACCTGAGACAATCGCCTGTTGTTAATTGTTAAGGAAGAGCTACTGAATCACCGAATCGATAGTGCAAACAACGAAATTGTTAAGCTAACAACCCGTTTCATAGTATTGTTTAAAGTTACTGAATTCCACTACTGTAGTGGAATTCAGTACGCTATTTTAATAAGAGTTGTCATTGTTACGTTGACTTAACAACAATTTTAACGATTTCGCTATTCACTACAAGTTTATTTGACAACATTTGTTATCGAAATGTCAGCTGTTATTGTTAACGCGAAATAATTGTCGACCTATAATTTGGTGTTGTTTGTTAAAACAACCAATAGGTACTTTTCTTATATATTTTAGCTCAGACACTTCTATGTTTTGCTTTGTGTTATCTGAGACAATAACCTTTTGTTTCTATGATTAGCGGGGAATCTGCTACGTTGTGCTATGTTTACCTGACACAATCACCTATTGGTAGTTGTTAAGGAATATTGGTTCTATGCTTAGCTAAGAATCAGCTACTTTTTGCTATAATTCACCTGAGACAATCACCTATTGTACTATAATTCACCTGAGATAATCGCCTGTTGTTAATTGTTAAGGAAGAGCTACTGAATCACCGAACCGATAGTGCAAACAACGAAATTGTTAAGCTAACAACCCGTTTCATAATATTATTTAAAGTTACTACTGGTGCGTCCATGTCGTAAAAAGCGTCGCCGTTGATTTAGTCGGAGATATCGTCAGATCTCGCTCAGTGAAAAACCTGGAAAGGTCGCAGAGGTAACCGTTGATTTGGCGTGGTAATTAGGCTGAGTAGCAACATACATAAAGGATAGTTGTAGTTAATATTTGTTTACAAAGTAGTATGTATAAATAATAGAACAATTGTAAATAAGCTTATTTTAAGTTTTGAAAGTCTTCTTGACATGATGTGATGTAAAAATTAAATACTAACATACAAATGTACGTGTAACACGCTTGCGATTGAATCACGACGATTTAATATATTAGGGGGACTCATCAAAGCTTATAAACACCTTATAAAGCGTTTAAACGTATAAATTTATCAAGTGTGAAAATGAACTGTCAAAATTTGTATGGAACGCAGTTTACACAAATTTGATAAACTTCCGCGTCGATTTTGGTGTGTAAAAGAGTGCGTAAATTTATACAATGCAATGACGACGTTCGACATTATTTTTTTTAAGCATTCAATGCACACTGGACAAAAAGAGAAGAATATGCTGAAAATGGGTCGAAAATTACTTTTTTAATAAGAATTTCGAAATAAAAAGTTTTTGTTTGACATCAAGTACACATAAATTTATCTAGGGCGTTCCTCTAATTGAGCTGATAAATATATAAACTTACGCATTTCGTAAACTTATTAGAGTTGATGAATCCCCTTATTATTTTTTAAATGATGTGAAAAACCTAGAGTGCGTGAAATAATGAGAGATGATGTGATGTACAATTTAATACTTAGACTGCGGTACAAAACGAAATTTTTTTCTGTCCTATGAACCAAATAGACTTTTTCGGAAAGTGGACAAAAAATAAAAATACACGTGTATCGGCGATTTTCATGTACACGTCAGAATTTTTTTATGCATGTAATTATGTACATAAAAAATTCTGACGTGTACATAAATTTTGAACTTTTTTGGCAGAATTTTCAGAAAATTTTTGAGCATGCTGTTTTGTAGCCCATTAAATTTTACTCTAAGAATGTGCAACTTAGAACTCGCTAAAAATTGTACTTGATTTATTAGAATTTTTTATGGCAAGGATGTTTAGTGTTTTCTTCCATACAAGTCACAAACTAAATTTACTTTTGTATGGAGGAAAACACTCAACACCCCTGAGAGAAAAATTCTAATAATTCAGGGAAAATTTGTAGGAAGTTATAACTTGCACATTCTTAGAGTAAAATTTTATGGGCTACAAAACTGTATACTCAAAAAATTTCTAAAAATTTTTCCAAAAAATTTGAAATTTTTTTTTATGTACGTACATAAAAAAAAATTCTGACGTGTACATGAAAATCGGCGATACATGTGTATTTTTATTTTTTGTCCACTTTCCGAAAAAGTCTATTTGGTTCATAGGACAGAATGTTTGTAGAGCAGTGTTATATACGTGTAACACGCGATCAAAATGGCTTTGTAACATGATATTCATAAGATGAATATATTTACTAGCCCTCTCAAACAAACTAAATCTATTCTTAGTTTTAACCATTCTTTACTTGGTAAGTGGTGAAAGCATTTCTAAATTTTTATGTATGTATGTCATTATCTGCAGTGCCCCTGGAAGAACAAACAGGTTAAACTAAAATGCCAAAAAAACGGAAACAAAGTTATGCTAACAGTCGATTGTATAATAAAAATTCACTTCAAGTGAAATCATAGCTGATACTTTTTTCAGATAAGCGGGTTTTTACTGTTTTATTTTTCTATTTTACATAATATGTAATAGAATAATTTTTAATCTGCTAATAATGATATTTATAGCAAAATATACTCTTACCGTTTTTGTAACTGTAATAGTTTACGGGATAAGCCACTTTTTGTTTGTGTACAGTTGTGTTTTTTTAGTGCATTTTCAAGGATTTCAGTACAAGGTTGTGTTAGAAGTAATATTTTATCAAGCATTTTTTTTTTTGTTAAAAAGCATCATCTCCAACTTTAAAATTAAAATTGAAAAAAATGGGATTTCACAGTGACTGTGTTGAAGAAAAAACTTAATATGACGGTGGCTGCCGACACGGCCCTTTTTTTTATTTAGACATTGTTCTAGGGGATCCCATAATACCCCCTGGGATAGTATACCCTGCCCTCCCCCCCTTACCCCCTTATTATTAACAAATTCATGTTAAACGTGGCAAATGTTCAATATTTTATTTGTTAACAAGTACTTATACTTTGAAAGAGTTGCCACAAATTATTCAAATGAAGCAAATAAAGGACACGCCCCTTTTTAAAAAATTCGCTAGAACAAATATTAATACCAACGTAAAATTTTTCGATACGTCGTCCGATACAATCCTTACCTCCTGGACAGAGCCAAAAATGCCTAATAAAATTAATAAGATTGTCTTCATGATCAGCTTTTGGGCAAAGGGGTAGTCGCAACGGTGCAAACGAAAAAAAACTGTAGGGAAATCTTTTTGGTTTTAAGAAGAAATTCTTATTAAAAAACTATACATTTAGTACAAAGGTGTAGTTAGACGCTGGCAATTATTAGTATACGATGGCCGGATGGTTAGCAGCTGGGTTTAGCAATCGAAAAATTGTAAGTTCGATTCTCTCTCTTTTTTTCCTAATTAGAAATGTTAAAAAGAAATCTTCTTAAATATATTTATAAGATTTTCCTTTGAAACATTAAGAACTCTACACATATCGGTAATTAGAAGCTGGCAATCGAAAGTGAGCGATGGCCTGATGGTTAACAGCTGGGTTTATCATTCCGAAAATTGTAAGTTCGATGCTCGGTGAGGGCGATATCATTTTATTTTTCATTTAAAATATTAAAAAGAAAATCTTCTTAATAAAATTAAAAATACGGTCTCTACAATAATAAGAAGCACATCTTCTTGAAGAAAATCTATAGAGATATCTTATGACTTTTGTTCTATTTTATTAGGCATTGTTGGCTCTGTGTGGCAAAGTTGAATTGCCATATTAACGTGGAAGTTTGCACGACTGTAAGAAGTGTAAAATATATTTACAAAAATGTATATAAAGTCTAGGACAGTGCCTAGTTTTCAGACAAGAACAAAATTCAAGAAATACAAAAATGTTAGCTTTCTTTGAATTAAATAGAACTATCGACAATGCTCATCAGTATCTCTATACGGAAATTTCCCCGCACTATATATGGGCCCGAGATAAAAAAAAAAATGGGTGGGAAGAACGCGAGGTGAGGACAAGATAGTTTCCCCAATTTATGTAGTGTCTCAAAAAGAAATAGAACTATTCCATCTAAGAATATTATTGTTAAGTGTTTTGAAGACATAATAATGTTGTTTACAATACCTTTGTAGAAGCATGCCATTCTCGTGGCATAGCCTCCAACGATAACGAATGGGGGAAGTGTTTGGATGAAGCTAAGAATTCCCAATCACCAAAACAGATAAAAGAATTATTTGCAGTAATTTGTGCGATAAATATGCCAAGAAATGAGTTGGAACTGTGGAACGAGCTCAAAACGTATTTAAGTGAAGATTTTTTAGGAACGTATGACCAAAATTTAGCATATAATCGCGCTCTCATTGAAATTGAGAACATTTTAAACGCTCACAATTTAAATTGCCAATCGCTTGATCTTCCAAGTCCAATAAATTTCCCAAATGTAAGCTTTGATAGTAGGTACACTCGATATATTTGAACAGCAAGCTCTTTTTTCACAATTGTATGACCGCACTAGTGAAGAACAAAACCCCGTAATTGATAACTCACTCACTCACAGCCATCTGTCAATTTCTGCCTTTTCTTTCTACTTCTTCTGTGAAAAAATTACAGCTTCATTTCAAAATAAAATTTTGCCAAGTACACACTTAATTTTTAATCGTTGAAATAAATAATGGTGTAAATAAATTTGTGCATTTGCCATACTATTTCGTCCGTAAACCAGGAGCTCCACAAATCATAAAAAACTAAGGCAGGTAAATAAGATAGTTGTGTGAAAGTTTTAGGGCGGATTCTCGACTGCCTCTTTACGTGAAAGCTCACTGTCAGTTTAACAGCCAGTTCATTTGCCCTTTATTTTAACAGGAGGATGAACTGGCCGACAAAATTTATAGTGAGCGTTAAATTGACGACTAGTCGAGAAATCCGCCCTTATAGTGTTAAATATAATGCACAGACATTTTAGAAATTGCTTGAGGAAGAAAAAAAAGAGATATGAACAAATGGTTCAAAAATATGATAAGCTTTTAGAACTTGCTCATGCAAACTCTACTAATATAGCTAGGGAAATTGAAGCAGGTTGTTTGGACAACGAATCAAGTGGGTGCTGGAGCTGGGTGCCCATAGTGATGAGGTAGATGCGTGTTTAGAAATTGAAAGTCCCCGATTTACCAAAGAAAAAAGTTGAAATTAAACGTATTCAAAAGGGAGAGAGACGTGGTAGGGATTCAACAACTTTTTCTGTCAGAAAAATTCAAAAACTGGATGACCAAAGTGAAATACTTATTGATACAGGTATCGATGGTCTCAAAGTGTTAATAGTTCGAATCGCGTTTTGAGGCCAATTTTAGGAACCATTGTTGGTTTTGAGCAAATGTCTCCCTTTTTGATTGTACTTCTGCAAAGAGGTGCAAACATTGAGAGAAAGAGGCTTGAAAGTCTGCTCTTGTGAGCTTTTAAAAAATTTAATATCCGACTTTTCACTTGCGACTCACCTGCTCGCTCATACTTATGTCACGGGTGTTCAATATTTTAATTGGAAAAACGGTTGTCCAAAATTCTGTCAGGAGGGGACACATAGAGATAGAAGAGTTAGCTTTTCAAAAGAAGTGGTGGTTTTGAGAACTGGCGAGTCTTGCGAGTTGGGAGCTGATAAGCCGCATCATAACCTTGAGTTCCGGGACAAAAAAAGCATTTTGGAGAAAACCCATTTTGGAATGGCTTCACAATTTCCCCTGGATAGTATGCATTTAGAAGATCTAGGTGTAGCTAAAAAGTTATTGAAATTTCTTATGTGCCAAAAATGAATGAAAAGTTAGATTTTCTGGCAAAATGTGTTCCAACTGAATTTGGCAGAATAACCAGAACTTGGGGGAATTGCACACTTGAAAGCCACTGAGTTTCGCCAGTTTTTATTGTACACTATTGACGACTGTTATTGTCATTTTTTGCTGCTTCATTCTGCCATACGAATTCTTTCTTCTAACAGGTCGGATAATAAGGATTTGAATATTGCCCAGAAAATGCTACAAAACTTCGTTACCTATTTTGGTACATTATTCGGCGATGAATTAATAAGTTTCAACCTTCACGTCTCCATTTGGCAGACTGTGTTAAACAATACGGACCCCTAGATAACTTTTCAGCATACAAGTTCGAGAACCACATGCAATTCTAAAAAGTTCGGGAGATCAGCTCTGAGTACTTAATGGAGGTAATAAGAGCGATTGAAATAAAGTTGAACGTTTTGGAGGACCGACTCAACACCCAAATGGTCACCAAAACTGAATTTGCTGCGCAGACTAAAATAATATGCGAAACTAAAGCGATTACCAGGAAGATGGAAGTGTCTCTTGGTCGCATTAGAGGTGAGACGCGCTTCCCTTTAATGGAGGAAATGGAAATCACCCTTCCACTGACATCTCCAGCAGCGATATACGAATTGGAAAATAAACTTAAGCAGCCAGAATATGCGCAAGCAATGGTAATGCATTTGAAAACTTATAGTAATTATCATACATATATGCAGCGTGTATTAGGTTTTACAGACTTGCTACCCACATAAAATAAAAGGTAGATATCTCAGAGGAACTGGACCCTGGACAGAATTCAATTATGATGGAAGTTTTAATAAACGCAGTCTGGGCAGTCTCGACATAGTGTCTAGAATTTTAAGCGGTATATTTAAATATACATATAGTCGTTTAAATTGTTTGTTTTAACTTTTATTTGTAAAACAATTGTTTCGACACGCGCGTGGTATCTTCTTCATTTGCTAGTATTCAATTAGTTGAATTGGCTGCTAAAAATAAAGATATTTTGGTACCCATTGATTCACACGGGTGGGTCGATTTTTCATTCAACTTTCAAATACAAGGTGTAAACGATCGAATGTAAATCAGCCTTAAATGTTGCAGATCTTATTAAAATAAGCTTTCACAGTAACCCCCTTATTCATAAAAAATAAAATATGTTTTATAAGCTCTTATAATTCAAAATTTTTATAGAAACGTCATTTAAAAAAGCTTTATAAAACAATTTTATTTTTTATGACATTCGACAATGTATGATGCATCCGATCGTGAGGTACAACGTAATAAATCGCAAAATGTTCTTGTGGTTAACAGATGGCCTTTCCATATTTAGACAAGATTTTATCAGCCCGCGTGCTTTTACTACTTGGACGAGATTCGCGGCTTTCTAACATAATCCCCCAGTTGGTCGTACTCGTATGTTTCGGCAACTTTCATCTCATCGAAAGAGAGAATTATCTTCTGCGCATAAATGAGATATTGATCCCATGTACTCCATCGAAGCTCCTATAACGCCTTCACTAACGTCTGCTCTACGAGACCAACGTTGCAATGTAGACAAATGCATATGGTTGTATGATCTTGCACCTGGTTTTATGATCTTGCTCCTGATGCTTGCAAACAAATTGCACTTGAAATGTCTTCGGGGGACCATTTCACTCTTTTTTCTATAATAAATAAGTTATTAATATGAAGTTCTAAAAGAAATAAGAACCTTGACTTGTATGCAAATGGACCTAAAACTTACGGGGAGCAATCAACTTCCTTATTTGACCTTCAGTAAAACCTTTTTTTAGGGATTCCACAATTGATAATGTCTTTTTAGTTTAGACTCTAAATTATTTTTGTCTTGCTTGAGTTTTTTGTTTTCTTTTTTAAGCTCGGAGTTTTCGTATAGAATATTTGATTCGATGATAATAATACTGAAAATATATTGTTATATACCTACATACTAGACATCTGTATGACTCCATCCAAAACGGCAAATGAATCATTCATATTGAATTACAATTGAATTGAATTGGCTTTGCTTTGCTTTGAATTTGAATACCTGGCTGTTTGAAATAAATTTCTACTTTGAATATTCAAAAAATTTCAAACGAAATTGAATTCATATTTTGACATTTTTTTTTTAAATCTATGAAGATATCCCAACAATCATTTCTGTAAAAGTTTTTTAGAATTGAATGTTGGATTGTAAATTTGAATGCTACATGTGCATTTCATAAATATATTTTCAAAATGGACTTAAGTCCAGTCTGAAAAAAAGTTGTTAATTTTTCTGTTAAAAAAACATATCGTCGGTGATTCTGCAAATCGACTTAACGGGCATTTTCAAAACGGTGTATGCGAGGAGTGTAATGGAGTGTGGTTGCTAAGTGACCTTGCTCAATCCCGACTCTTGCGTCCTCGTTCGTGCACTCTGGGCAACGGGAGCTACCTAGGCTCGCGGCAGAAAGAGAGGGAGCCCCGGTGGGGCCACTCTGACATAATTGGTTTAAGGGCTCACCGAGGTTTTTGCGCAGCGTCTGTTCACCATGAGGTGCGGCTGCAAGCGGGCGTCTGTCTTGAAGCAAGCGGCTCGCTATATAAATGTGTATATATTTTCCAAAAACCCCGAAACGGGTTGTGCGCTGGGTTTGGGATCCGCCACGTAAAAAATTTAGTCCAATGAAAAATGTATTAAAGCCTCGGATGAGAACCCCCTTTAATGTTGACGACCCGGCAAAACGAATAAGGCATAATGATTTGGATATTAGGGCATGTACCGGGAAGGTCCGGACCCTTTCAAGGGACGGTACCGCTGCCCGACTGGTTGATGTCCTCGTTAACGCAAAGGCTGACATCACCGCCCTGCAGGAAATGCGATGGACGGGACAAGGAAAGACGACCATCGGACCTTGTGACGTATACTACAGTGGCCAGACACGCGGCAAAGCGCGTGGTGTAGGATTCGTGGTGGAAAAGAGACTTCGCCGCCAAGTACTAGCGTTCACCCCCGTGGACGAGCGCCTCGCTGCGATCCGCATCAAAGCGAAATTTTTCAACATAACATTTATCTGCGCCTATGCGCCGACTGAGGAGACGGACGACGCAGAGAAGGACTCCTTCTACGATAAACTTGAACAGACTTATGATCGCTGCCCCCAACATGATATCAAAATCGTGCTCGGCGACTTTAATGCGAAGGTGGGCAAGGAAGGAGTCTTTGGTCCAACAGTTGGAAAATTTAGTCTCCATGATATAACATCCCCCAACGGCACTAGGTTGATTGATTTCGCCGCTGCTCGCAATATGGTCATCAGTAGTACCAGGTTCCAGCATAAACGAATACACCAAGCCACATGGCTGTCTCCTGATCAAAGAACAAGAAACCAGATTGATCATGTCATGATCTACGGCAGACATAGCTCCACCGTTCTGGACGTGCGTACCCTTCGTGGTCCCAATATCGACTCGGACCATTATCTTGTTGCAGCCAAGATACGCACACGCCTCTGTGTAGCAAAGAAAGTGCGCACAGTAACGGAAGGAAAGTTTGACGTCGAGAAGCTGCGCACGACACAGACAGCTGACAATTTCTCCACTCGACTCTCACACCTGCTATCGGAGAGCAATCCTCGACCTAACGATGCAACCGAGCAATGGAAGCATATCTCTCACTCATTACGTACCGCCGCTGAGGCCACTATAGGGTTCCAGCGAGCCCGCAAAAACAACTGGTACGATGAGGAATGCAGCACTGCCTCGGACAAAAAGGACGCTGCCTACAGGGAGACGTTGCGAACGGGCGCAACCCGCAGTGTATGGCAACGCTATCGTGAGGCAAAGAAGGAAGAGAGACGCCTTTTCAGAAAAAAGAAACGTGAGGCCGAAAGGCGTGAGTGTGAGGAGCTTGAGATGCTGGCTGACAGGAATGATGCCCGAAAATTCTATGAAAAGATCCGGCGGATGACGGAAGGTTTTAAGACCGGGGCAAGTTCCTGTAAGGACAATAATGGCGACCTGGTAACCGACGTACAGAGTGTACTTAAATTATGGAGGGAGCACTTCTCCTCACTGCTAAATTGCGAGGGAGACGTCGAACCCGATACCCCAATCCCTGACGATGGAAAAGTCGTCCCACCACCTGACTATGATGAAGTGAGGATAGCTATATCCCGGCTCAAAAACAACAAAGCGCCTGGAAAAGACGGACTACCCGCCGAGCTGTTCAAACACGGAGGCGAAGAGCTGGTAAAAAGCATGCATCAGCTCTTATGCAGAATATGGTCAGACGAGTGCATGCCTCCAGATTGGAATTTAAGTGTGCTCTGCCCAATCCACAAGAAAGGCGATCCCGATAACCGCACCAACTACCGCGGAATCAGCCTTCTTAATATCGCGTATAAGGTTCTTTCTAGCGTATTGTGTGAAAGACTGAAGCCCATCGTAGACAAGCTGATTGGACCTTATCAGTGTGGCTTTAGACCTGGTAAGTCTACCATCGACCAGATTTTCACGATACGCCAAATCCTGGAGAAGACCCATGATAAAAGAATCGACACACACCATCTCTTTGTCGATTTCAAAGCCGCTTTTGACAGCGCAAAAAGGAGTTGCCTGTATGCCGCCATGTCTGAATTTGACTTCCCTACAAAGCTTATACGGCTTTGCCAAATGACGTTGAGCAATACTAACAGCTCCGTCAGAGTCGGGAAGGACCTCTCTGAGCCATTTGAAACAAAACGAGGCTTCAGACAGGGCGACTCCCTTTCGTGCGATTTCTTCAACCTGATGCTGGAGAAGATAATTCGAGCAGCAGAGCTAAACCGCAATGGTACAATCTTTTACAAGAGCGTGCAATTGCTGGCGTATGCCGATGATATTGATATCATTGGCCTTAACAACCGCGCCGTAAGCGCTGCCTTCTCTGGACTGGATAAAGAAGCGAAAAAAGTGGGTCTTGCGGTCAACGAGGACAAGACGAAGTATTTGCTGTCATCAAAGAAAGAATCGGCGCACCTGCGCCTTGGCAGCCACGTCACTGTTGATAGTTACAAATTTGAAACTGTGAGGGACTTCGTCTATTTGGGAACCAGCATTAACACCGAAAATAATATCAGTCTAGAAATCCAACGGAGAATCACTCTTGCGAACAAGTGCTACTTTGGACTGAGTAGGCAATTGAGAAGTAAAGTCCTCTCTCGAAGAACAAAGATCGCGCTCTATAAGTCTCTCATCATACCTGTCCTGATGTATGGCTCAGATTAATGGACAATGTCAAGAGAAGATGAGATGGCCCTTGGAGTATTTGAGAGAAAAGTTCTCCGGAAGATTTATGGTCCTTCCCGTGATGCCGACGGCGAGTATCGAAGGAGATTTAACGATGAGCTGTACGAGCTTTACGCAGATCTGACCATAGTCCAGCGAATTAAAGCCCAAAGGCTCCGCTGGCTGGGTCACGTCATGCGAATGGACAAAGAAGCTCCAGCCCAGAAGGTTTTCCAATCGTCACCCGAATTCGGCAGCAGAGGAAGGGGGAGGCCTCGGCTGAGATGGAAACAACAGGTGGAGGATGACTTGAACTCCCTTGGGGTTTCCAATTGGCGTCAGTTATCGCTAAAAAGGAATGACTGGCGTGCTTTGATAGGCGACGGCCAAAATCGCTTAGGCGGTTAAGCGCCAATAAATGATGATGATGGTATGCGATATTTCAGATTGGCGGTTTTTCCAAGATCGATTCTGTTAATGATTTTTCAACGCAAATGTAAATTTCTTGAGAATAAAGGAACAAGCCTTAATTGCAAGGGCTATAAAAGTGTTTGTCACAAACGTCGTTTACGCGGTCTCTTAGATGCCCGATGAGTGGTTTTGCATAATCACTGACGATTCCATATTTGTATATTCCCAGATTACAGATACAGATTATAATAAATACTTTTACTAGGGAAAACCAAATGCAGGGGTATTTATAGCAGCCAACTAAACCAAGAACTTTTAGCCAGATGTATTTCTAACCCTCACAAAACTCAAAACTCTACAATTACAAATAAAATACACCCATTTATGTTTTATAAAGCCAAAATTACTAATACTCTACACCTTTATAAAAAAAAATATGTGAAATTTTAAGCTGTCTAGCCAATATATTTCCCTATCCGTACAATTTATACAATGCTCAAACCTATGTATATTTTAATGCAAGAATTGTAGGAAATAAAAAGCAGCCCTGTATTTATCTCAATCCTCTCAGTTCGCTCACAAAAAGTAAAAGTAATTTTCAGCGCCAACTTTTTTCAGAAAAAAAAAACGTTCAGCTTTAATGAAAATTACCAACGTGGGGGATGTGGAACCGCCTTAAATAAAAGGTTCGATTTTTTCCGCTGCGTATTATTTCACTTGGGGAAAAATGATTTTCGCACACAACATCGCCAGGCCCAAAGTTGATTTGGCATGCTCTGCTTCATTGTATCCTCCACATAGCATCGTCCGGAAGATGGAAAAACGACCCATTTCCCGGTCCTTTTTTTAAAGCATAATGCGCACTTCACCATTTTTATTTATTTATTAAAAGGGAAAAAGTGTTATTTTTAATTGTTATGCATCCAACTTCTGTTTTTCACTTATTTTTTTCCAATTTCACACAAAATTTCGAGAAAACCTTCGAAACAAATCCAAATTAAGTTTTTACCCGACTTTGAATATTACACAAATTATGTATGCACGGGTGTATGTCACCATGCGGTCACCTGTTTATTGCATCATGAAAAAAACATAATGGCTGTTGGCTTTGACATTATAACCCCTTACAAGAGAAACATATTTAACTGTCAAACACACTTTATTGAATACATTTTGGCACGAACGATAGTTGGTCTTGACGTGTCGTCTAGCAGTCACATAAATTATTTGACAAATAGTCTCGAAACAAGCCTCTTTTCTCGAAATCTAATTAGAATGTGACTGCTAGTAGAGCTGGAAAACTATCGATATTGAGCCTTGAAATATTTTCAAAATTTACTATCGATAGTATCGATACTATCGACAAAATTTAAGTAAGTAGAAGAACTTTATAATTTTCAAAAAATTAGTTCAACATAAAATTGTTAAGAACACAAAACTAATTCATAGTCAAAATTAAGTAGGTAGGTACTAAAAGTTCGCCGTGGCTTTTAGAAACAATTTCCAATGGTCTATCTGTCAAACAAGCTGCCTCTAACTTTAGGTACCTATGTTCTTTCGACTATGACCCAATCTGTGAATGAATGAATAAATGAAATGGTATACAGTCGTCACGCTAAAACTCGAAAACGGCTGAACCAAATTATATACTTCCTTTGGCGGGTTTGTTTGTTATTACCACGCGCAGGTCATGTATTAAAAACAAAACAAAATATTGGGGGGGCGTGGTACCTTCCATACAATCTCATTAATTTGGCTGTTATTCCACCATATATTTATATCTCATTTTTTTATTTTCCACCTAGCGCGATATTTTCATTCGGTCATATCGTAATTTTGGCTCTTTGGTGCTATGTATGTTTATTTTTCGGTGATGTAGCGTCATATCGTATTTTGGTTGTGGTCCTTCCAACACACTAGCGCGACGTTTTCGTTGTGTTTTCGGTGACTGTAGCGTTATATCGTAATTTTGGTTGTGGTCTTTGCTATTTATTTGTTTATCGTTGATAGAGAGTGCTGCAAATGAAAAATTCTTTATTTCAAAGCTGAGTTGAATTTTGTGAAGTGAGCCACCTACAACTATTCCACTTTTCGACAAAGAGGGTAGAAATATATAGAATATATAGAAATTATTTCTACCCTCTTTGTTTTCGACGGCTGTAGTATGGCTCACAACGATTAAACAAAAATACGTATATAACAATTTTTCCAAATTCGAATTGTTTTGAACGTTATAGCTATCAACACTTTTCGAAATTCCTTACTTTTTGATGATTTTCTCACGATTGGTCAAACAGATTTTGCTAATTTTTTAAATAAATATGAGCGTTTCTTTTTCAAGTGATCCAAATTTTGTAAAAAATCAACCGTCATGTCACGGATTTTGTTTTCGGTTTACACGTAGGGACTATAAATTAATTTGACACATATTTTTTGTTTTGCCATTTTTTTCGATTTTCTTCGGAGATATGATCTGTCAAAGTTTGGAATTTTTCTTGAAGTAATGAAAACATGTACCTACTCAATCCATCATATCTCGGCTTGTACTAATGCCACAAACTTCAACTTGAACTCATTTGAAAGCTAATGAATCAGGCTTTGCCTTTCTTAGTAATTTTTTTGCGTCTGGCAATTTTTTTAATTTTATTATAAAAATTGCATTTTTAACATTGCAACTGCACAGGGTTACCCACAACATTTTCAGTTCTAAATAATAGCATTCGATTGCTTATTAAATTCTCTACAAAATCAATATATTTCAAAAATGGTCTACATACGGAGTTTTACTAAAATACATATTTATAAGACTAACTATATTTTTGTATGAAAAAAAAAAATAAAAATTTAATAAAATTTTTTAACAAGCTTTGTTTGTGGTATAACATTGAGAGGTAATGCTATCCAAGTGAGATTTATTAGAAAGGAGCGGGATCGAACGGCCTTGAAATCTAAACTAATGGTTGTTTCAAGCAGAAATTCTGCGACTTTATTCTTCCTACTTGGTTAATGTGTTATGTTAACTAAAATACCACTATCCTTCTTTTGGTAAACATAAATATTGCATAGTAGCCTATGATGGAACTTTATTTTATGACTTTGACTTGACAAAATAAGAAACAGGAAGAAAAAAGTTACATCCTGGTATATTGGTGAAACGTACGAATAGTGTAAGGAGTGTGGTTGCTAAGTGACCTTGCTCAATCCCGACTTTTGCGTCCTCGTTCGTGCACTCTGGGCAACGGGAGCTACCTAGGCTCGCGGCAGAAAGAGAGGGAGCCCCGGTGGGGCCACTCTGACATACTTGGTTTAAGGGCTCACCGAGGTTTTTGCGCAGCGTCTGTTCACCATGAGGTGCGGCTGCAAGCGGGCGTCTGTCTTGAAGCAAGCGGCTCGCTATATAAATGTGTAAATATTTTCCAAAAACCCCGAAACGGGTTGTGCGCTGGGTTTGGGACCCGCCACGTAAAAAATTTAGTCCAATGAAAAATGTATTAAAGCCTCGGATGAGAACCCCCTTTAATGTTGACGACCCGGCAAAACGAATAAGGCATAATGATTTGGATATTAGGGCATGTACCGGGAATGTCCGGACCCTTTCAAGGGACGGTACCGCTGCCCGACTGGTTGATGTCCTCGTTAACGCAAAGGCTGACATCACCGCCCTGCAGGAAATGCGATGGTCGGGACAAGGAAAGACGACCATCGGACCTTGTGACGTATACTACAGTGGCCAGACACGCGGCAAAGCGCGTGGTGTAGGATTCGTGGTGGGAAAGAGACTTCGCCGCCAAGTACTAGCGTTCACCCCCGTGGACGAGCGTCTCGCTGCGATCCGCATCAAAGCGAAATTTTTCAACATAACATTTATCTGCGCCTATGCGCCGACTGAGGAGACGGACGACGCAGAGAAGGACTCCTTCTACGATAAACTTGAACAGACTTATGATCGCTGCCCCCAACATGATATCAAAATCGTGCTCGGCGACTTTAATGCGAAGGTGGGCAAGGAAGGAGTCTTTGGTCCAACAGTTGGAAAATTTAGTCTCCATGATATAACATCCCCCAACGGCACTAGGTTGATTGATTTCGCCGCTGCTCGCAATATGGTCATCAGTAGTACCAGGTTCCAGCATAAACGAATACACCAAGCCACATGGCTGTCTCCTGATCAAAGAACAAGAAACCAGATTGATCATGTCATGATCGACGGCAGACATAGCTCCACCGTTCTGGACGTGCGTACCCTTCGTGGTCCCAATATCGACTCGGACCATTATCTTGTTGCAGCCAAGATACGCACACGCCTCTGTGTAGCAAAGAAAGTGCGCACAGTAACGGAAGGAAAGTTTGACGTCGAGAAGCTGCGCACGACACAGACAGTTGACAATTTCTCCACTCGACTCTCACACCTGCTATCGGAGAGCAATCCTCGACCTAACGATGCAACCGAGCAATGGAAGCATATCTCTCACTCATTACGTACCGCCGCTGAGGCCACTATAGGGTTCCAGCGAGCCCGCAAAAACAACTGGTACGATGAGGAATGCAGCACTGCCTCGGACAAAAAGGACGCTGCCTACAGGGAGACGTTGCGAACGGGCGCAACCCGCAGTGTATGGCAACGCTATCGTGAGGCAAAGAAGGAAGAGAGACGCCTTTTCAGAAAAAAGAAACGTGAGGCCGAAAGGCGTGAGTATGAGGAGCTTGAGATGCTGGCTGACAGGAATGATGCCCGAAAATTCTATGAAAAGATCCGGCGGATGACGGAAGGTTTTAAGACCGGGGCAAGTTCCTGTAAGGACAATAATGGCGACCTGGTAACCGACGTACAGAGTGTACTTATATTATGGAGGGAGCACTTCTCCTCACTGCTAAATTGCGAGGGAGACGTCGAACCCGATACCCCAATCCCTGACGATGGAAAAGTCGTCCCACCACCTGACTATGATGAAGTGAGGATAGCTATATCCCGGCTCAAAGACAACAAAGCGCCTGGAAAAGACGGACTACCCGCCGAGCTGTTCAAACACGGAGGCGAAGAGCTGGTAAAAAGCATGCATCAGCTCTTATGCAGAATATGGTCAGACCAGTGCATGCCTCCAGATTGGAATTTAAGTGTGCTCTGCCCAATCCACAAGAAAGGCGATCCCGCTAACCGCACCAACTACCGCGGAATCAGCCTTCTTAATATCGCATATAAGGTTCTTTCTAGCGTATTGTGTGAAAGACTGAAGCCCATCGTAGACAAGCTGATTGGACCTTATCAGTGTGGCTTTAGACCTGGTAAGTCTACCATCGACCAGATTTTCACGATACGCCAAATCCTGGAGAAGACCCATGATAAAAGAATCGACACACACCATCTCTTTGTCGATTTCAAAGCCGCTTTTGACAGCGCAAAAAGGAGTTGCCTGTATGCCGCCATGTCTGAATTTTACTTCCCTGCAAAGCTTATACGGCTTTGCCAAATGACGTAGAGCAATACTAACAGCTCCGTCAGAGTCGGGAAGGACCTCTCTGAGCCATTTGAAACCAAACGAGGCTTCAGACAGGGCGACTCCCTTTCGTGCGATTTCTTCAACCTGATGCTGGAGAAGATAATTCGAGCAGCAGAGCTAAACCGCAATGGTACAATCTTTTACAAGAGCGTGCAATTTCTGGCGTATGCCGATGATATTGATATCATTGGCCTTAACAACCGCGCCGTAAGTGCTGCCTTCTCTGGACTGGATAAGGAAGCGAAAAAAGTGGGTCTTGCCGTGAACGAGGACAAGACGAAGTATTTGCTGTCATCAAAGAAAGAATCGGCGCACCTGCGCCTTGGCAGCCACGTCACTGTTGGTGGTTACGAATTTGAAACTGTGAGGGACTTCGTCTATTTGGGAACCAGCATTAACACCGAAAATAATATCAGTCTAGAAATCCAACGGAGAATCACTCTTGCGAACTAGTGCTACTTTGGACTGAGTAGGCAATTGAGAAGTAAAGTCCTCTCTCGAAGAACAAAGATCGCGCTCTATAAGTCTCTCATCATGCCTGTCCTGATGTATGGCTCCGATTCATGGACAATGTCAAGAGAAGATGAGATGGCCCTTGGAGTATTTGAGAGAAAAGTTCTCCGGAAGATTTATGGTCCTTCCCGTGATGCCGACGGCGAGTATCGAAGGAGATTTAACGATGAGCTGTACGAGCTTTACGCAGATCTGACCATAGTCCAGCGAATTAAAGCCCAAAGGCTCCGCTGGCTGGGTCACGTCATGCGAATGGACAAAGAAGCTCCAGCCCAGAAGGTTTTCCAATCGTCACCCGAATTCGGCAGCAGAGGAAGGGGGAGGCCTCGACTGAGATGGAAACAACAGGTGGAGGATGACTTGAACTCCCTTGGGGTTTCCAATTGGCGTCAGTTATCGCTAAAAAGGAATGAATGGCGTGCTTTGATACGCGACGGCCAGAATCGCTTAGGCGGTTAAGCGCCAATAAATGATGATGAAATGATGATGTACGAATAGTAATAAAATTAGGTACTCTAATAATTTCTAAAAAGGGCACGCTTAATAAAATTTGGATAATGCCTAAAGCATCAGAGAGAGAGAGAAGAGGCGATAGATGCTTCAATCCGCATTCAAAAACAAAGATTCAGTCGAATTTTTTTTTTTTTTTTTTTTTAACAAAACAATTAGAAAACCAAATTTTTAAGGGGTCCAGCTTCGAACTTCGAAAGCCTGTAACTTAGTTTTAGAGACCAACTTCTCTTTAAGAAAGTTGATTTGGTCCAATACCCAGCCGGCTATTGTACAATGTAAAAATATTATTAACGTTATGTATGGATAATTTAGCTATAGCTAAATTTCCTCTTTCGGAATTTGATACTGAGGTAAAAACGTGTCTTTTGTAGCATTGCTCGACAATCTTCCATGAAAGCTTTTCAGGGTACCCTTTAGTAAACGAAAATATGTTCCCACAAAAAGAAACGGTTTCCGTATCGTTCTTTTTCAGATCAAAATAACGGTTACGATCATAGTTCCCATACAATCGATTGTTCCGATAAACGGATTTCGGGCTATAACTTCTGTAACGTGAAATTTTTGTTACTTTTGTTATTTTTACATGGAAAATGTCGATATTGAAAATCAGTAAGATCGGACAAATAGTACTCATAGCTCCAATACAATCGATAGCTCCGATAAACAGATTTTGGGCTATAACTCCAGTTATTAAAAAGGTAGAAACGTAACTATTGCTCTTTTTGCGTGTGCAATGTGTACAGCAGGGTTGACCTAATTTGCCACATAGTCCCTTTACAATTATTGCATCCTTTATAATATCAACGTAAGAGCGTCAATCCTTTATAGTGTGTTCATGCTTCAAATAACGTGACTCATATTCATGAAAGGTATAAAGCCTTCGGCACAGCCGAAGACAGCTTTTTCCTTACTTGTTCACGGAGGGAAATCTATGGATCGAACATCCATAATTATTGATATCACATTAAATAAAAATTGATATTTCTGTCCCATCAATGAATATGGATGTATCATCAATGCTTTTTTGATAAATCACTATTGAAATGGTATCCATATAAACTATTGATAAATTCTAAATAGTTTAAAAAAACAAAATTGTATATAATTTGACATCTGGTAACAGTGAGACTCGAACCATGCTCCTCTGGCACGTTAGCCCAGTATTCTACCATTCGGCTACGGCATATTATACAATTTTTAGAAAAAAGTTCAATCATAAGAAATTCAAAAAATTTTGAATTTAAAAAAACCGCTCCAACAAGTTGTAATATTGTTAGAAAATCCATAGTAAAAATTGTTGAACTATTATGATTATGCGTCCCAGAAAAATTTAAATTTCGTCCATATATATTAATACGCTGTCTCTACCATTATTACTATGTAGTAAATATGGATATGGATATACCTACAAAAGAAATTCATATCACGACCATAGATATTGACATGCCGTTCAAATATATTAGTATTCTATCCATAAATATAAAAAATAGTACATCATATCGAAATGGTTGACATGTCATTTTACTTTTTATTGGTCGCAAATAATATTTGATAACTCGCTCATTCTGAATGAATATTGCATCAAACTCGGCGCTATCAATAGTGATATTGTCACAACATTCAATGCATTTCTCTCAGTGTTCCTTCTTAAAACTGTACAAGCATTTTATTGGTGTATTAGAGCGAGATCCCAGAGCCTAAAAGCGTCACTTATTTTATAATGGATGAAACCAATACCGATCGATAGTCCTCCCCGAATCTAGAAAGAATGTGAAAATTTTAAAGCTGTGCCTATGAAAAAGGCCTAGGAATCGGGGGTCAAAGTCGCCAAAAAATGACCCTAACTTCACTTATTTTATAATGGATGATTTTCACATATTAGACGTAGATTATCACCCCGCGTCAGTATCAAGTGTTGTTAGGCCCGTACCAGTGACAAGGCTCCAGCCAGACACCCCCAGTTCGCGGATTTTCCTATAGAAATTTTTTCTGTTTTACCAATTTGACCCATTTGGGCTACTTTGGCTGCTTTTAACTACCCAATATTTTCCCATTTTTTGTAGAACAAGTAGTATCAGGAATTTTTAGACTTCGCCCAATGGCAAAAACTTCAGCCAGACACCTCAAAACTCGGGAAATTTCACTAATTTTTACTGCGCTTTCACATGTTTAGGCGGATTTGACCAACTTTGGCCTCTTTTAAATAACAGATCTTTACACATGTGTCGTAAAATGCTACCCTTAAGTAGAATGAAGCATTTCCAGACATGATCCCATGGAAAAAACTTCAGCCAGACACCTGAAAGTTCGAGAACTTTTATTTTCCTATTAATTTGCTTTCTCTTGTTTGTCCCACTTTTACTAATTTTAAATGATAGATCTTTTCACATGTGTCGTAGGACACTACCCTTAAGTAGTTTCAGTAATTTTTAGACCTCGTCCCATGGCAAAAACTTCAGCCAGACACTTCAAAACTCGGGAAATTTCACTCATTTTTACTGCGCTTTCACATGTTTAAGTGGATTTGACAAACTTTGACAACTTTTAAATAGCAGATCTTCACACATGTGTCGTAAAATGCTACCCTTAAGTAGAATCAAGCATTTCCAGACATCATCCCATGGCAAAAACTTCAGCCAGATACCTCAAAGTTCGGGAACTTTTATTTTCCTATTAATTTGCTTTCTCTTGTTTGTCCCACTTTTACAATTTCTAAACGACGGATCTTTTCAGATGTTTCGTAGGACACTACCCTTAAGTAGTTTCAGTCATTTCTAGACTTCGCCCCATGGCAAAAACTTCAGCCAGACACCTCAAAGCTCGGGATTTTCACTAATTTTTACAGAGATTTCACTTGTTTCAGCAGGTTTCTCCAACTTTGTCCAAGTTTAAACGGCGGATCTTTACACATGTGTCGTATAACACTACCCTTAAACGGTATCAGGCATTTCCGGACTTCATTCCATGAAAAAAACTTAAGCCAAACAACCCAAAGCACGGGAACTTTTCATAATTTTTACTGTGCTTTCACATGGTCAAATGGGTTTACCCAACTTTGGCTGCTTTTAAATGGCGGATCGCTACAAATGTATCGTATAACACTACTATTAACTAATATTAGGCATTTTTAGACTTCGCCCCATGACAAAAACTTCAGCCAGACACCTCAAAGCTGAGGAAATTTCATAATTCTTGCTGCGAATTCACATGTTTAACTGCGTTGGTCTAACTTTGGCTGCTTTTAAAGGGCAGATAATTTCACATGTGTCATAGAAGACTACCCTTAAGTGGTATCAGGTACTTTTTGACTTCGTCCCATGTCAAAAACTTCAGCCAGACACCTCAAAACCGAGGAATTTTTATAATTCTTACTGCACTTTCACATGTTTAAGGGAATTTGTCCAACTTTGGCTGTTTTTGAAAGGCAGATCTTTGCACATGTGTCGTGGAACACTATCTCCAAGTAGTATCAGGCATTTTTATACTTCATCCCATGGAAAAAACTTCAGCCAGACACCTCAAGCCTGAGGAATTTTCATAGTTCTTACTGCTTTTTCACATGTTTAATCGGGTTGGTCCAACTTCGGCTGCTTTTAAAGAGCAGATCTTTTCACATGTGTCATAGAAAACCCCCTTAAAGAAGGATCGGCTATTATTATACTTCGCCTCATGTCAAAAACTAAAGTCAGACACCTCAAAACTGAGGAATTTTCATAATTATTACTGCGATTTCACAGGTTTAAGCGAGTTGGTCCAACTTTTGCTGTTCGTAAAGGGCATATCTTTACACATGTGTCATAGAAGACCACCTTAAAGAAGTATCGGGTATTTTTTATACTTTGCCCCATGTCAAAAATTTCAGCCAGACACCTCAAAACTGAGGAATTTTCATAATTCTTACTGCGATTTCAAAGGTTTAAGCGAGTTCGTCCAACTTCGGCTGCTTTTAAAGAGCAGATCTTTTCACATGTGTCATAGAAGACCCCCTTAAAGAAGGATCGGCTATTTTTATACTTCGCCCCATGTCAAAAACTACAGTCAGACACCTCAAAACTGAGGAATTTTCATAATTCTTACTGCGATTTCACAGGTTTAAGCGAGTAGGTCCAACTGTTGCTGTTCGTAAAGGGCATATCTTCACACATGTGTCATAGAAGACCACCTTAAAGAAGTATCGGGTATTTTTATACTTCGCCCATGTCAAAAACTACAGCCAGACACCTCAAAACTGAGAAATTTTTATAATTCTTACTGCGTTTTCACATTTTTGAGATGGTTCGTCTACCTCTGGCTGCTTTTAAAGGGCAGATATTTTCAATGTGTCATAGAGGACCACCCTTACGTGGTACCAGGTACTTTTAGACTTCGCCTTATGACAAATACTTTAACCAGACACCTTAAATCTGGGTAGTTTTCATAATTCTTACTGTGCTTTCGATTGTTGAAGCAGGTTTGTCCAACTTTGACTATTTTTAAAAGGCGAATATTTACACATGTGTCGTAGAACGCAACTCTTAAGTGGTATCAGGCATTTTTGGAGATCTTCCCATGACAAAAACTACATCCAAACACCTCAGAGCTCGAGTTTTTTTTCGCAATTGATCTCTCCATAGGACATGATCAAGCAAATTAGAACAGTTCAGCCCATACAAAGTGTTCAGATGTGGAATTTGTTGCATTTCAGACAATGTCACTCTTATGTCGCTACCTTGCAGCGAAAGCAACTAGTTGAAAACTACTTTACAACTAGTTGGTGCACCGAGCTTATATGGAACAAAGACAGAACACTGACTAGTTGGGCCCGGTGTTCTGTCTTTTTTCCATATAAGCAACTGGTATTTTTTACGTTTTGATGTCCTACAAGATGTCAATTGTCAGATTTCGACCAGAATATACCAGTTATTTACTAGTCAGGAAATACCAGTTTCATGCTAGTTGTAAGATACCAGTTCCATACTAGTTCATCCTGGACTAGTATAATTTCCATAAAATGAACTAGTCCAAAAAGGACCAGTATGGAATATACTAGTCAAAAAGGCTTTTAACCTGGACTAGTATGATTTCAACCAGAATTTTCCTGGCTTACCCTTTATTTTATCATTTGACTTTATTTTCATGTTTATTCTTAAGAAAGCAGCGGCTATTTGTATTTACCCAATCACGAAAAAGCATCTATGAATTATAAGAGAAAACGAAACGAATGAATTTTGTTTTTTTCAACTGGTATAATTTCATCCAGAAAAATCTAGTTGTATACTAGTATGAAATGGATATTTCCTGACTAGTATGAGTTCTGCCAGAAAATTATAGTTGTATACTAGTATTTTTCTGATTAGTTTGAGGTTTCGCTGCAGGGAACTCTCTTAAACCTGTGAAATCGCAGTAAGAATTATGAAAATTCCTCAGTTTTGAGGTGTCTGGCTGTAGTTTTTGACATGGGGCGAAGTATAAAAATACCCGATGCTTCTTTAAAGTGGTCTTCTATGACACATGTGTGTAGATATGCCCTTTACGGACAGCAAAAGTTGGACCAACTCGCTTAAACCTGTGAAATCGCAGTAAGAATTATGAAAATTCCTCAGTTTTGAGGTGTCTGACTGTAGTTTTTGACATGGGGCGAAGTATAAAAATACCCGATACTTCTTTAAGGGGGTCTTCTATGACACATGTGAAAAGATCTGCTCTTTAAAAGCAACCGAAGTTGGACCAACCCGATTAAACATGTGAACAAGCAGTAAGAACTATGAAAATTCCTCAGCCTTGAGGTGGCTGCAGTTTTTTCCATGGGATGAAGTCTAAAAATACCTGATACTACTTGGAGATAGTGTTCCACGACACATGTGTAAAGATCTGCCTTTCAAAAATAGCCAAAGTTGGACAAACTCGGTTAAACATGTGAAAGTGCAGTAAGAATTATAAAAATTCCTCAGTTTTGAGGTGTCTGGCTGAAGTGTTTAACATGAGGCGAAATCTAAAAGTAACTGATACCACTTAAGGGTGGCCTTCTATGACACATGTGAAATTATCTGCCCTTTAAAAGCAGCCAAAGTTAGAGCAACGCAGTTAAACATGTGAATTCGCAGCAAGAATTATGAAATTTCCTCAGCTTTGAGGTGTCTGGCTGAAGTTTTTGTCATGGGGCGAAGTCTAAAAATGCCTAATATTAGTTAATAGTAGTGTTATACGATACATTTGTAACGATCCGCCATTTAAAAGCAGCCAAAGTTGAACAAACCCATTTGACCATGTGAAAGCACATTAAAAATGATGAAAAGTCCCCGTGCTTTGGGTTGTTTGGCTTAAGTTTTTTTCATGGAATGAAGTCCGGAAATGCCTGATGCTATTTAAGGGTAGTGTTATACGACACGTGTGTAAAGATCCGCCGTTTAAACGTGGACAAAGTTGGAGAAACCTGCTGAAACAAGTGAAATCTCTGTAAAAATTAGTGAAAATCCCGAGCTTTGAGGTGTCTGGCTGAAGTTTTTGCCATGGGGCGAAGTATAGAAATGACTGAAACTACTTAAGGGTAGTGTCCTACGAAACATCTGAAAAGATCCGTCGTTTAGAAGTTGTAAAAGTGGGACAAACAAGAGAAAGCAAATTAATAGGAAAATAAAAGTTCCCGAACTTTTAGGTGTCTGGCTGAAGTTTTTGCCATGGGATGATGTCTGGAAATGCTTGATTCTACTTAAGGATAGCATTTTACGACACATGTGTGAAGATCTGCTATTTAAAAGTAGTCAAAGTTTGTCAAATCCACTTAAAAATGTGAAAGCGCAGTAAAAATTTGTGAAATTTCCCGAGTTTTGAGGTGTCTGGCTGAAGTTTTTGCCATGGGACGAGGTCTAAAAATTACTGAAACTACTTAAGGGTAGTGTCCTACGACACATGTGAAAAGATCTATCATTTAAAATTAGTAAAAGTGGGACAAACAAGAGAAAGCAAATTAATAGGAAAATAAAAGTTTTCGAACTTTCAGGTGTCTGGCTGAAGTTTTTTCCATGGGATGATGTCTAGCAATTCTTGATTCTACTTAAGGGTAGCATTTTACGATACATGTGTAAAGATCTGTTATTTAAAAGAGGCCAAAGTTGGTCAAATCCGCTTAAACATGTGAAAGCGCAGTAAAAATTAGTGAAATTTCCCGAGTTTTGAGGTGTCTGGCTGAAGTTTTTTCCATGGGACGAAGTCTAAAAATTCCTGATACTACTTGAGGGTAGTGTTCTACAAAAAATGGGAAAATATTGGGTAGGTAAAAGCAGCCAAAGTGGCCCAAATGCGTGAAATTAGTAAAACAGAATAAATTTCCATAGGAAAATCCGCGAACTGGGGGTGTCTGGCTGGAGCCTTGTCACTGGTACGGGTCTAACAACACTTGATACTGACGCGGGGTGGTAATCTACGTCAAATATGTGAAAATCATCCATTATAAAATAAGTGAAGTTAGGGTCATTTTTTGGCGACTTTGACCCCCGATTCCTAGGCCCTTGTCATAGGTACAGCTTTAAAATTTTCACATTCTTTCTAGATTCGGGGAGGACTATCGATCGGTATTGGTTTTATCCATTATAAAATAAGTGACGCTTTTAGGCTCTGGGCTCTTGGTCTATATGTCGTATATTCAAAGACATCAGGTTTCAATGTTTTGGTGAGAAAGTTTTGGACCTGCAAAAGGTTTTAATTATTCTTAGTGGTGACAATTTTCACTCGCTACCCGCGTATATAAGTAGCTGCCTTAAATATAGGGAGCTTATTGTTACAGAATTCGCATAAACTTTTGTTTTGGATATATGTATATTAGTATGTGCTATGCAGACACACAACATTTAATGTTATTGTCTAGGATTCTTATTTATTTATATTTATATTTATGTTATATATTTTCTTTTAACTTTGTAAATCTTTTGTGATAAAATAAATAACTACTACTACTACTACTGTACAAGCAAGCCATTAAGCATATGAAAGGGAATGATATTGCATGGTTTGCACAGAATTTAAAATTAGAAATGCATAACTATCTATATCCAATTCATAGTATAAGCTCTCAATGTTATAATACAAAAAAAAAAGCTTGTTAAAAAATTTGTCTTACATTTTTTTTTTTTCATACAAAAATATAGAGTTGGCCTTGTAAATATGTATTTTAGTAAAAGTCCGTATGTAGACCCCATTTTTGAAATATATTGGTTTTGTAGAGAATTTAATAAGAAATCGAATGCTGTTATTTAGAGCTAAAAGTGTTGTGGGTAACACTGTGCAGTTGCAATGTTAATTTTGCCTTTATAGTACACAGTACGTATAAAAATGAAATATCTAATAACTTTAAACGAGCTAATCTTGTAGGGTGAATATGCCAGTAACCGGACACTTAACTTTTTTTTTGTGTTTCTACTCTTCCATGAGACGTTCCTCTAGTGATATTATAAAAACATCATTTTGTAAGTGATAATTGACTAATTCTGAATCTGACAAAATCAACTATTTACATAGAAAAGCCTTTATTTTTTTGTAAAAATTATCGATTTAAAGCAAGTCAGAATTTGCCAGTATCCGGACAGTTTTTCCAAGAACCGGACAATACAAACCCAGTTACCGGACACTTACTATCCATAATAAAAATAATTGTTTTATAACGTAAGTTTTATTTTAATTCAATATTTAAATAAAATAAATTAGTAAAACCAAACTGAAGGAAAGTTTGACGTCGGGAAGCTGCGCACGACACAGACAGCTGATAATTTCTTCACTCGACTCTTACACCTGCTATCGGAGGACAATCCTCCAACTAACGATGTAACCGAGCAATGGAAGCATATCTCTCACTTATAACGTACCGCCGCGAAGAGACCACTATGGGGCTTCAGCGAGCCTGCCAGAACAACTGGTGCGATGAGGAATGCAGCACTGCCTCGGACAAAAAGGACGCTGCATACAGGGAGACGTTGCGAACGGGCCCAACCCGCAGTGTATGGTAACGCTATTCAGAAAAAAGAAACGTGATGCCGAAAGGTGTGAGTGTAAGATGCTGGAATAATGCCCGACAATTCTATGAAAAGATCCGGCGGATGGCGGAATAATGGCGACCTAACAACCGACGTACAGAGTATACTTAAATTATGGAGGGAGCACTTCTCCTCACTGCTAAATTGCTAGGGAGACGTCGAACCCGATACCACAATCCCTGATGATGGAAAAGTCGTCCCACCACCTGACTATGATGAAGTCCGAGTAGCTATATCCCGGCTTAAAGATAACAAAGTGTCTGGAAAAGACGGACTACCCGCTGAGGTGTTCAAACACGGAGGCGAAGAGCTGGTAAAAAGCATGCATCAGCTCTTATGCAGAATATGGTCAGACGAGTGAATGCACCCGGATTGGAATTTAAGTCTGCTATGCCCAATCCACAAGAAAGGCGATCCCGCTAACCGCATCAACTATCATATTATGTTCTTTCTAGCGTATTGTGTGAAAGACTGAAGCCCATCGTAGACAAGCTGATTGGACCTTTACAGTGTGGCTTTGGACCTGGTAAGTCAACCATTGACCAGATCTTCACGATCCGCCAAATCGAGAAGACCCACGATAAAAGAATCGACACACACCATCTCTTTGTCGATTTCAAAACCGCTTTTGACAGTGCATAAAGAAGTTGCCTGTATGCCGCCATGTGTGAATTTGACTTCCCTGCATAGCTTACCTATACGGCTTTGTCGAATGACTTTGAGCAATACCAATAGCTCTGTTAGAATCGGGAAGGACCTCAAGTGAAAAAATTTTCCGAAACCGTTCCATTTAAACGATCAAGGATTGTTGACTTTGGGATATCATGGGCCGTTGCTGCTTTGCGAATACTCATCTTTGTCCGAGACCTGTCTTCTCCTCTTTTCAGTAGATTCTTTCAATTTTTGGTGACTTATTCTACAATTAATTAAAAAAAATAAAAAATTTTCAATATCTGCTAAAGTAACATAACAGCCGTCCGGATACTAGAAAAGTGGGATATTAAGTGATTTCTAGTAACCGGACACTTTGTCCGGATATTGGAAAACACTCATATTTTCATTCCAGTATCCGGACAGGTGCATTTAAACAAAAATATAAATATGATCACCGATTTTTGAGTTATTTTGCCAAATTTGATCAATTATTAGCAACATAAAAGTCATTTGCACCACTTTTGTCGTAAAATTATTTATAAAAACTTACCTGACAAAATAAAGTGTCACTAGTAGAAAATTAGCAAAACCTTACGCATTGTGTATCAATAACAAGTGTGAACTCTTCTTTTGACAACACACATTAAAATGTCGGTTTGTTTACATCCTGCACATATTAAAATGTCGCCAGCACCGAATAACAGAAAAGCAATGGCGTTGTTTAACATCCTGCACACATCAACATGGCGGTCTCCTATCTTTTACCTAATGGTAGAAAGAGATGGGAAGATGGAAAGAAGTGAAACAAAAAAGGAAATTAAAAACAGGTGACTACACTCACTTTGAAGTTTTCACAACTATGTCTATGATATCACACTTGTTATTAACCACAATCTCAAACAGGTGTTAAACTCATTTTGGAATTTTGACGTCTATGCAGAAGAGTTTACACTTGGTATTGATATACAATGACCTTACGTCTTCACACTTCACTTCAAACGCGCAGACTAAAAGAGAAACAGCAAAGATGTTTCTGAGAAAAACGTTAAAAGTAAAATTGCAAAACCGTTATAAATGAATGGCTACTTCCATTGTTGTTTTTGAATTTTCGATTAAGTCAACGATTTGCTTATTTCAAACCTTTAAAGTCAAAAGTGTCCGGTTATTGGGGGGTGTGCGGTTACTGGCAAAACTACCCTATATTTCTATATTTGTAGGTCCGGTACCGTCTCGAGAACCGCTTGACCGATTGGGATGAAATTGGCATATAGATAGTATGATTGATTCTAAGACTATACACTTTGGGATTGCCACTTGGGGTGGTTTACAGGGTTGCCACCTATTTAAATTTTTTTATTTATGGAGCTAGACATCATATGATATGACATCATATGATATGACATCATGTTATATGACATCAAATGATATGACATCATATGATATGACATCATATATCATATGATTAGACATCATACGAAATGGCATCATATGGTATGACTTCATATGATATGGCATCGTATGATATGACACCGAAATTATCCCGAAACAGCCTGTACTATTTCGATTTTATTTTTTGCGTTAAGTGTGCCAATTTACATATCTTTTACATAAGTCCGCGTCATATTTTCCATATGCTACACGGAATATGGGCATAGATTTAGGCGTACTTATAAATGAGCACTGAACAAACAAAACGCCTTATTTCCATTTTTTACTTTTTTAGTATTTTGATGCAATCTGGTGGTTCAGACAATATTACACATGATGTACTCAATAGAAACTACTATACGTCATATTTCCTATAAAAATGATCAGTCAAAATCAAAATTTCGTACAAATCGGAAATATTTCCTTCTCATTTGTTTATGCGTGGAAATTTTTGCACCAAAACAACTGGGCGAGGCTTATATCGTGCGGTAGATGTTGATAGACCGAAAAAAAATTGAAAGGTCAATATTTTATTTTCCAGCAAAAGTTTATTTTGTTGATTTTTTTTTTGGTTTTTTCGGTCTATAAACATCTACGGCTCGATATAAGCCTCGCCCAGTTATTTTAACGCAAAAACCATATGGGATCCCTGGTAAAATAGCCTGTTTCAAACAAAAGGGCATATTTCCAAATTACAAAGTTAAAAAACTACAACTACACAAACAAAAAATTAAAAAAAATGATGATCCCAGTTGGCCGTAGTAACGCCAAATTAAAACTTTAAATTGTGACTATTTGAATCTGTCAAAGTTTTTTTCGGTTTCTGGCATCTCCCATACAAACTTTTTTCTCCAAGGTGAATATCTCTAAAAGGGTTTAAGGTAGGGACCTGGAAATTGGTACAGAGCTATAGGATAACAACAACATTCTCATCCATGAAACTGGGGGTTAACCAAAAAGGGGGCTTGGCACCTCCCATACGAATAAAATACTTCATTGTCCATATCTCTGGAAGTATTAACGTTAGACCACTGAAATTTGGTAAAGGCTTATATGGGATCGATCCCTACCACCTCCAAAAAAACTGGTAATAACGAAAAAGGAGGCGTAGCACCTCACATACGAATGAAATACTTCATAATCCCTATCACCTCCAAAAAAATGGAGATAAAGAAAAAGGGTCGTGCACCTCCCAAACGATGGAAACATTTAATAGTCCATATCCCTGGAAGTATTTAGGTTAAACCACTGAAATTTCGTGAGCAGTTATACAAGATCAATCCCTGCCACCTCCTAAAAAAACTGGGGATAACGAAAAAGGGGGCGTGGTTCCTCCTATACGAAGGAGATAGGGATATGGATTAAAATAGATATAGGGATCGAGTTAGAGAAACATGCAGGGAAATAAATTTGTGGCAGGACAACGTCTGCCTGGTCAGCTAGTGATTTCAATAAAGTGTTGGATAAGCTGATATATATGGTTACGTTGCGGTGAACGTTACTGAAGATTAAGTAAGCCTTTATTCCTTGCATTAAACGACAAAACCTGATGTTTGTGAAACCATTTAAAGCTACCAAATGTATAAAAAAGGGTAAAATTTTGTACATGTGCTCATAACCTAAAAAAATTGCAGCCATGATTCGAATTGAGCCAAATGTGCATTTACTAAATGCAGCAGCATGAACACTGTTCGAAAGCAAAATGCTGCATTTTTGATGCAGCATGAACCCCACCACTCCAGAAGCTCGGCAAAAATCTCGTTAGAGGTTATGATAACCTGTTGGTAGAGTAAAGTCGGGTATTGTGGGCTGGTCGGATAATGTGGGCATGCGCCGTAGCTTTCTTATTAACACACATATACACTAGACTGGGTCGGTCCCCATACAAAAAAAAAAAAGTTGCTAATGTCCGCCCCTAAATTTAAAGATTATGTTGAGAGGGTTCTGGAAAATTTTTTTTTTTTTTTAACCCTCCGAAATACAGCCGAAATGGTTTTTTCGTTGTAACTTGGTTATTTGACGGCCGATTTTTAAAATTGATATGTCATTATTTTTGTCTTGAGAAGCTTCACTTTTCGTTCTTATGTCTTTTTAAGCTTTGAAGTCGCGTTCGCATGATAAGGGCAGAAACAAAATTTTACCCCCCCTAAAGTATATTTTTTTCCTTACCAAACGAAAGTACTTAAAAATTCAAGAAAATGTTGCCTTCAAATCATATTACTAAAATAATCAACAAAAAAGTTATTTCACTTACAATATTTATTGCTACTTAAGCAAATTTTGGCGCGAATCAAGGCTTTTGTATTGGTCTCGGCTTTCTAATTTTGCAAAAATGTGGCCCAGGCGCTTTTCATCAGTGACAGCACTTGCAGACTCACTAACAACACGCACAAACCGTTCGGTATTCTGGGAATGACAGAGGAACTCTAAAAAAAATGATTTAAAAGTACTATAAGACCCGTGAAGTTTTTAGTTTGAAGATATTTACCTGGGATATTTATCACTTCATTTTCCGAAAATTGAAACATTGTAAGTTCACTATCTGGTAGAACTGCACACAAGGGGGTTCCGTAATCTTAAACTGACTCCAATCGATCATGCTGACATACGACTTACTTTCAAAGTTTATTACGCCACGCTTTGGGACCTTGAACACGCGAAGCCCTGCTGGTGGATATTGACGTGCTGTTTTGATTTTTTCGTACCCATCATTACGTATCTCTGGATCAGCGTCGGTTATCATGGCTAATAATATATTTTCTGGGTGAAAATAATATGCATTATTTTCTATAGCTGAACGTATAATGGCTTGAACAGCATATGATAGTTCGCGTATCCAGCAAATATAATTAAAAACGTGTCTACTTCCATGAATTGCTTGTGGCTGGCTCTTTACAAGAAACCAGAATGGTGCATAAACTTTCACAACAAACTCTACCATGTTTCGCAACTCCGCTGACGGGCTTTCTTTGGAAACATATACCCGAAGTAACCTGGAAGCTGTTGTAAGCCACCGAGCTGTACTGACGGGACCGGGGCTCTTACTAGCGAGATATTCATCGCATTCACCAATATTTACTGCCAAAACCATATCAAATAAATAACGCTGATCATTGCGTAATTCCCAAGAGCCAATATATTCAGGAATAACTCCCATAGCAATAGCCTCAAAACCACTTACAACCTGATAAGGAAAATATATGTTTTTGTTTATAACATTAACTATTATAGTGTGGACAACCTACCGGGTATTTGATGCAAGTCATAATTTCAGACCCCAACACCCCTGGCCAAACACCAGGTCCTTTCTGCTTGCCAATATAATGCGTTAACAACTTTTTTAGAGGCAACTCGTTGAAATGTAACAAACACACATTCCACTGCAAGGGCCTTTGTAAATAACGTTCCATTTGTGCATTTACTCCAATTTGTCTACGCATCCATATCCAGATTTTTATAAGTTTAAAAGGAAATATTTTTGTTTTATCGAAAACAATATTGAGTCGCAAAAAAAATGTATGGATCCTAATACTTTTGCATCGCACTGTACTAGTGATTTTAAAGAGCCAGAGAGATCAAGGGAGAAAACAAAGAAATCCAAATTGCAACACATATGCAATTTAAGAAGATAAATGAAACAATGAATGAAACTAAAATACTATCAAATCTCTGAGGCAAATCTACAGTGGTATTGAATGCAAATTAGTTGGCAACATGTTGAGTTAAGTTAGGATTGATAACAGGTGGTTAGAAACCACCTGATAATTTATGAAATATGTATGTATAACTTAACTTTATTTTCTCTATGCAAATACTAATCTCTTTTACGATATTTTCTTAGAATTCATTTTATGTATCAACATAAATATGTATGAGAATATGATTTCTTTGTATGAAATGTTAATAATATTTCGTTTATGAAATCTAACAAAAAAAACCCTTAACTCTGATTGCTTAACTTCTTAATTTAATTGACATCAAGAACTTTTGATTAAGAAATTCTTATAAATGTAATTTTATGCTTCATGCAAAAACGTCCAAATCAACTTTTGGGAATTTTGGTAGGAAGAAAAATGTATGTCTGAAAATTCTTTTTAGAGATTATTTAGGAAAAATTACATAATTTGCAAATCAAAAAAAAAAAATGTTTTAAGGGATGTTAATATGGCAACTTGTTCGACCTTTAAGGCACGTTTCCAGATATACCCAAATGGTATATTTTACACTTTTCCCCGTCGGAAAAGTTGTTTTACTTACTTTTGACAAAATAACTTTACAAGTAAATTTTAATTGAATGAGTCATAGATGAATTTACAGCTTTTGGACATCGAAAGTGCACAGTGTACCGCCCTTTGACGAATCGGCGATTGACATAACCCTAAACCCAAGCCCTCCAATCACAGCGAAAAATGCTTTTTGCTCAATTCAAATTATTTTCTGATAGAAATCCACTTAGTTTGGGGCACGAAGAATCACTTGGTTGGATGGATGGAATTTTAACCAGGATACCGATTTTCTTGAAGAACTGTAGGCGGCGGCCAATAATTGGTCAAATTAAGGTTGGATCGTTAGCGATCAATCGAAAAAACGAAGGAAAATTTGATGTTGTCTGCTTGCTGGTTCCGAAGGAAAAGAAAGATATTTTTCTTTTTTCTGCGGAAATAGGCGGAAGCTCAGCATGCACCTCAGGATTGCAGGGAGATTTAAGACCGTAAATAATGTGTTCGAAGAAATGAACTTTACGATATTTGAATCTTTGTTTAATAAGCACCAAGTCAACTTGATACATGGTATTCACTGTATCGGGTAAAAGCAATAAATAGCCAGGCAATAAATGGCTAGCCATTTGTAATTTAAAGTAAAAAAATATGCTTCAGGTAAAGTATCTGGACTATTAACCATGGTCATGGGTAATTTTTTTGTCTGTACTTGCGTACATAGTAAAAAAAATCTAATTATTAATTGGAAGTAAAATTTTAAAAGAATCATGGGCAGACCGAAACTAAATTTATGTCGACCCTGTACCCCTGGTACACATACAGGAAACACCTCAAGCGTCAACGAGAATATGCCAACAACTGTGGAAGCCAATTTATCATCACCAGCTAGTAGTTCCATTCGTATAACACCTTGGCAAATATCACCCGTACCGAAGATAATGAAACCGTGGAAGAAAAAGAGGAAGAGCTTCTGTTTTAACAACGTCGCCGTACAAAAATGAGCTACAAGAGAAACCAAGAACTTTCAAAAAATCAAAGCCAAAAGCAAAAGGACGCCTCAAACGGAAAAGTTCTGAATCCAATAGAACTCAAAAACTTCAACCTTCTTCTGCGTCAGAAAAATCTATTGGCTTTATTTTATTTTATTTTATTTTATTTTATTTTATTTTATTTTATTTTGATTTATTTTATTTTATTTTTATATGGGGTGCCATTTTTAGCAAAAAAAAAATTCGGGACAATCCCGGAAATTGGATTCCCTATAATGAAGATTATGTTCAAGTTAACTCCCAAAAGCGCAGTTAATTCGGAATTTGCGCTAATGTATATATATATATATATACTTTAATTAATTAAATTTATTTTAATTAATTAAATTAATTAATTTAAGGGTCTGTTTGTAATTTCCCATTTTGGTAAAGGTGCAGTTTACGGTCCCGTCCGAAATTTGAAGCAAAAAACTCAAGTACGGGCTCAAAAGACGCGTATTCACGAGTAGATTAAGAATCCGAAATCGGAAATTAACTTTTTTCAACTCAACAAAAGTTATTAAGGGCCAAAGTTCATTTAAAGAATTTTTTAAATTAAAATGACTTGAATACTATTGAATCGATTTTCAAAACTTTTTTTGTATTGGATAGGTAATTAAGTTACCTTTCATTTGAGGTACCACTCTTGTGGGTGCGAAACCGCGTATGTTAAATATTAAAAATTTAATTTTAACTAAACTAATGTATTTCTGTCTATAACTTTTGAACGGATAAACAAAATTTATTTCCGCTTTCGGATTCTTAATCTTGTCGTGAATATGCGTTTGTTGATCCTCCACTTGCCCCCTTTGAACAAAATTTCGGAGGGGATCCTAAACTGCACGACCCCTTCATTTAAAGATACTTGAAATTTTCCCGTAAACTAATATTTTAGGTCGATTTATGTTTTCAATTTTTTTTTTTTTTTTTTCACTTTTATTTATGTATGTTATATTAAGGGCGGATTTCTCAACTCCCTGTTAAACCTGCAAATATTTAGAGTACTCACTTCGATATCTAAAGAGTAATCCAATTGGAGCATCTGTCTTTGATCACAGCTGTCATACCCGACAAATGGAAGCAGGCAACTGTGATCCCACTACTAAGCCTGGCAAGCCAGCTAACGTTGGGGAGTCATATCGTCCGATATCACTCCTCTCGTCAGTAGTAAAGACACTTGAAGCGGCCCTACTCCCGCTCTACACATCACACTTGATGTTAGCCGAGCACCAACATGGCTTCAGGAAAGGCAGGAGCACAACATCTGCTCTAAATGTCATAAACACTCAGATAACTGACGGTCTAAATCAAAACAGACCTAATGACAGGACGGTTCTAGTTGCACTCGATCTGAGTAAAGCTTTTGACACAGTAAATCATGGGCAGCTTGTATCCCATTTGGAAGACTCGTCACTCCCCCCTGTATCAAGCGTTGGACCGCCAATAATCTCAGTGGTCGTCGGTCGTCTGTTGTATTCAGAAACAAAAAATCTAAAGCCAGGAAGATCAAACAAAGGGTACCACAGGGTGGTGTCCTTTCCCCGTTATTGTTTAACTTCTATATTTCGAAGCTTCCTCCTCCACCAGAAGAAGTTACGATTGTTTCTTACGCAGACGATTGCACGATATTGGCTGCTGGTACTTCCGTTGATGAGCTGTGCTCTAAAATAAATGGCTATCTCCCCTCTCTAGTCGAGTTCTTCACCGCCCGAAGCTTGACATTGTCGCCAACAAAGTCTTCGGCGACCCTATTCACGACGTGGACAGCGCAGGTTGGCATGGAACTAGAAATTTATGTAGGTGATCATAAAATACCTACTGTCGCTCACCTTAGGAGTGACTTTCGACACCATGCACACTTTCGCTGCCCATTCAGCTGCAATTGTTTCAAAATTACAGAGCCGTAACAAAATCCTCAAGTCACTAGCCGGCAGTACTTGGGGTAAAGACAAAGAGACGTTGCTGGTAACGTACAAGGCAATTGGTCGGCCGATCCTGAACTATGCGTCGCCGATATGGTCGCCGGGGCTTGCAGACGTTCACTGGAATCAACTTCAGGCCTGTCAAAACACCGCTCTCAGAACCGCTACGGGGTGCGTCCTTATGTCACCTATATCTCATATACACAATGAGGTGGAAATGCTTCCAGTTAGGGAGCATAATGAAATGTTAAACAAGCAGTACCTACTGAACTGCTGTATACCACAGCATCCCGGTAGACAACTGCTGGGACTCATTCCGCCTCCTAGGACCATAAGGTCGCATTTACGCAAACATTTTGATGAGATCCGACACTATATTACAACGCCGTTTGATCTACAGGTGCATAAACAGGCCTTGGGGCATATCCATACAACGTCTGTTGGCCATTACTCTGCGCTCTGTCCGCTAAACATTGTCTTACATGCTGCAACACCTGGCATTTCTGAAGAGGAGCGTCATCTTCCTCGAGAGACAAGGGTCACTCTGGCTCAATTACGCTCTGGATATTGTAGCAGGTTAAACTCCTACACATCCAGACTGAACCCTGACGTGCCGAATGTATGTCCGGCATGCGGCTCGTCCCCCCAAAATACCAATCACTTATTCTCTTGCTTTTCTGAGGCCACTCTTCTAACACCCATCTCTCTTTGGTCCAACCCTATTGAAACTGCCAGTTTTTTTGGACTCCCGTTAGAAGATATTGATGACAATTAGGTTAAGGAAAAATACGCGTTGGGCAGGACTACACCTCGTTACAACAACAACAGCATCAGAGTACTCCAAATGTAATCCTTTTTCATATAAAAATTATGCTCGAATTAACATTGGCGGCCGCCGTGGTGTAGCGGTTAAGTGTTCGGCCTTCTACACCAAGTCGTGGCGGTTCGATGCCCGACAAAAGTAACATCAAAAATTATTTAGAAAAAGAAACTTTCTAAACGGGGTCGCCCCTCGGCAGTAGTTTGGCAAACTCTCCGGGTGTATTTCTGCCATGAGAAGCTTCTCAGCAAAAAATTCATTTGCTTTGCAAGTGCCGTTCGGAGTCGGTAAAAAACTGTAGGTCCCGCCAACTTGTAGGAAAACTAAAAAGCAACACACCACAAGTTGGAAAGAGAAGCTCAGCTAAAAATCTCGTTAGAGGTTATGATAACCTGTTGGTAACATTGACAAGGAGTACGTGCCCGATAAATATTATAGTGAGCGCTAAAGTTGACGGCTAGTCCAAAAACCCCCCCTAAAAGAAAAAACTTAAAGGGACGCTTAAAAATTTCGCCACAAATTGAAATGAAAAAGTTGTGCAACACAGCAACACTTTTGTGCAAACAAGAACCCTGTCTGATCAATTTGCGGTCCTACACAAAACCCTGTTTTGCCGAGTCATTTCTGACGTGGAAGTGTGTTTTGACATTTCTGTCAAAGCTACATTTCACACTTTATGTTATCCACAATGTTCACAGCCACCGAAGTTTTTTCACTACCAATAACAAATTTAAAACAAAAGTTAATTTACAAATTTTTTCCTAAAAGTTTATAAACGGAAAAAATTGTTTTTAAGGGCAGATTTCTGGATTGTCTGTTAACGTCAAAGTTCACTGTCAATTCACTATAAGTTTAACAGCCAGTTCATTCGCCCTTTATTTAACAGGAGGATGAACTGCCCGATAAAATTTAAAGTGAGCGTTAAGTTGACGGCTAGTTGAGAAATCCGCCCTTAGTGGGTTAAAATACTTTTTCTGTTTGAAATTATACCCTGGTTCCGATTGAGAGCAACGTCAAATTGAAGCACACTTTGTTGAATACATTTTGGGCAGCAGTGCTCTCTCACGGCGCTCACAGAATTTGAAAACTCAAAAAAAATCTAATATGTATATTCTTTTCTGATAAAAATCATCCCTCTTGTTTTGAAATAAGTTATGTAGATTTAGCTGGTCCCGATATGCACCCATCTCTAACGTATACCTACTATTAACAGTTTTTGTTGTTGTTGCCTTGCATCTTGATTACTGCATTGTACATTTTCAGTGTTTTTCTTTTTTTTTGTCTTCAAAATGAGCAATGCATTCAACTGACTGTTGGTTAGCTGCCGGTTGAATTTAGGTCAAACACTTGTTGTGATTTTATGAACGCCTGGGCAGCCGTCTAGCGCAAGTTCCTAGAATGGTTCGTTCGCTCGTTCATTCGTTGTTGCTTTTTATTACTGCAATGTATGTGACTGCAGTCGTTCGATAGTATGAACGGTCATGTCTTCTTTGTAGTTGTTGGTTATTGTTGTTTTCTTGGTTATTTTCATGCAGTTCGTTTGGCTGAAGTCATCTTTCTGATACTTTTATGGAGGTCTCACGTGTTAGGTTAGGTTCAAGTGGCTGCCGCAGAGGCACACTTAGGCCAGTTTTGAAAGGCCCGTTGTGATACCACCAACACAAGGAAAGTCAGTCCCGGGACCCAGCCATATGGAAAATCCCTGAGTTGTTGGGAATCCCGGTACTGACACTCCTAAACCGACACCGTTACTCCTCCTCGAACCACTTAGATGACTTTATGAAGCCCATCAAGTCCTTTATGTCCAGTTCCGCGATCTGGCTTAGGCTATCCAGGAACGGAACTCCCAAAAAGCGCGTTCTCGCGCCGCTTAAATCCGGACAGTTGCAGATGAGGTGCTCCACTGTTTCCTCCTCCTCATCATCTTTGCAACTCCTGCAGCATCGTCGGTAGGGCACACCTAGCCTTTCTGCATGCCTACCAATGAGGCAGTGACCGGTTAATACCCCTATCAATATGGAGATTTCCCTCCTAGTTAGGGCATAAATGCGTCTAGACCTTCTAAGATCCCATTTTGGCCAGGTTTGTTTCGATATCCGACACCCTGGGGATTGCAGCCATCTTTCGGCTTGACGGAGTGTGTGCTCCTTCAGCATTAGTTTGCATGTGGCAAACGGCATACCTAAGCGCTCTTTATCCTGAAGAACCTGCCTGGCAAGCTCGTCTGCCTTACAGTTTCCCTCAATGTCCCTATGTCCCGGGACCCATATGAGGTTTACGCGGTTCTGTTGGGCCATCTCCTGAAGATATCGACGACAGCTGAGCGTCAGTTCAGAGTTGAACGTGTATGAGCCAAGGGATTTGATGGCCGCTTGGCTATCGCTGAAAATAGCGATATCTTCTCCGATAACACGTTTGCTTAACCAGGCCGCGGCGTCCAGGATTGCCGAGACTTCCGCCTGGGTGACGCTACAATGATCAGGTAGTCTGAAGGAGAGCTCAAGGTCCAAATCCCTTGAAAATTCCTCCTCCAACTCTGCCGTCCAACTTCGAGCCGTCCGTGTATATGGAAGTGCCACCATTTGTTTCGGGACACCAATCCGTCCTCTCCCAGTCTTCTCTGCTGGGAATGTTTATTTTGAAACAGCTATCCCCGACTGTAGTAGTCGCACAACGATCTGTGCTTAGAGGGAGAAAGCTGTACGATTCCAGAATACTGGAGTGTCCAATAGTACCCGCAGCCCAACTGGAGGTTTCTCTTAGGCGCAGAGCTGATGCCGCCGCTGACCGAAACCCTTCCAGATCAAGTGGCAAAATGCCCAGAATGACCTGGAGGGCTTCGTTGGGCGTTGTCCTTAGCGCACTGCTTATACAGATCATATTGGATCTATGGACTTTCCGCAACAAATCCAGGTATGTTACCTTGCTCAGCGCAGGCCACCATACGACGACTCCATAAAGCATGATTGGGCGAATGATGGCCGTGTAAATCCAACTGCATACTCTAGGGCTGAGCCCCCATTTTTTGCCAATGGCTCTTTTGCATGTGTAGAGAGCGATGCAAGCTTTCTTCTGGCGCTGAAGAACATTCTCCTTCCAATTCAATTTCCTGTCCAGAACTATGCCTAGAAACTTGGCCTTATCCGACAAGCCCAGGCGCGTGCCATCTAGTTCTGGTAGGCTTAGTGGCGGTATTTTGTACCGGTTGGTGAAGAGGACAAGTTCCACCTTCCCCGGGTTGATACTAAGTCCGCAGCGAGAGGACCACGTCGTAACTTCTCGCAGTGCTACTTGCATCAGGACACACAGAGTTTGTGGGAACTTGCCTCTGAATGCAATAGCTAAATCGTCTGCGTATGCCACTATCTTCCCGCCCCCCAGCTTGTGTCACGTAGCAACTAGTTGACTGTGAGGTTCCATAAAAGCGGGGAAAGAACACCACCCGGTCTCACGTGTACAAGTGTAAACTCTTCTTTTGACAGCACAAATCGACGTCAAAAAATGGTGCATCTAAAACATATCGGCCTAGCGGGAGTCAAATATTTAACTGCCGTCTTCAATTTGTCTCTGATCACAGCTGTCATACCCGATAAATGGAAGCAGGCAACTGTGATCCCACTACTAAAGCCTGGCAAGCCAGCTAACGTTGGGGAGTCATATCGCCCGATATCACTCCTCTCGCCAGTAGTAAAGACACTTCAAGCGGTCTTACTCCCGCTCTACACATCACACTTGATGTTAGCCGAGCACCAACATGGCTTCAGGAAAGGCAGGAGCACAACATCTGCTCTAAATGTCATAAACACTCAGATAACTGACGGTCTAAATCAAAACAGACCTAATGACAGGACGGTTCTAGTTCTGCATACTCTAGGGCTGAGCCCCCATTTTTTGCCAATGGCTCTTTTGCATGTGTCGAGAGCGATTCAAGCTTTCTTCTGGCGCTGAAGAACATTCTCCTTCCAATTCAATTTCCTGTCCAGAACTATGCCTAGAAACTTGGCCTTATCCGACAAGCCCAGGCGCGTGCCATCTAGTTCTGGTAGGCTTAATGGCGGTATTTTGTACCGGTTGGTGAAGAGGACAAGTTCCACCTTCCCCGGGTTGATACTAAGTCCGCAGCGAGAGGACCACGTCGAAACTTCTCGCAGTGCTACTTGCATCAGGTCACACAGAGTTTGTGGGAACTTGCCTCTGAATGCAATAGCTAAATCGTCTGCGTATGCCACTATCTTCCCCCCCCCCCAGCTTGTGTCACGTAGCAACGAGTTGACTGTGAGGTTCCATAAAAGCGGGGAAAGAACACCACCCGGTCTCACGTGTACAAGTGTAAACTCTTCTTTTGACAGCACAAATCGACGTCAAAAAATTGTTGGCTTACAAATCGCTGTCAAAAATTGGCAAATTCTAACGGCAAAATCTATTGCTATTGTTGTTTTCGTTGCACTCGGCAAAACAGGGTTTTGTGCAGGACCGAATATCAATGAAACAGGGTTCTTGTTTGCACAAAAGTGTTGCTGTGCTGCACAACTTTTTCACTCCAGCTTCTAGGGCAACTTTTAAGCGAATCTTTCAGTTTATACTTTATATCAAAGAAAAAAAAGACACAAAATAAAAAAACTTAAAACTAGTAAATTTTATTTATTTTACAGAAAAATTTTGAGGTAAGCATCTTCGAAATGAGAAATTAGACAGAAAATGAATACAACCGTTTTTTTTTGGAAACATGTATATACGATGTTTTTCGATAGATTTACTATCAAATACATATCTTAGCACAAAGAAGGCTTCAAACCCCAAAATTTGGTATTTGTTTCCTTTAGGGGTCAACTCCTAATAAATTAGCTAGAATTATGGAAGATAGCTCAAAATACGGGGTTTGGTCTCAGGATCACGAATCCGGAAGCGCTTTTTTAATATTTTGCTTCTCTGAAGAGGACCCGCCCCAATTTTGGTACCGGACCCGGGTCAGACACAAAAAAATTAAAAAGCGCTTCCGGATTCGTGATCCTCAAGCCAAAACCCGTATTTTGAGCTATCTTCCATAATTCTAGCTAATTTATTAGGGGTTGATCCCTAAAGGAAACAAATACCAAATTTTGGGGTTTGAAGCTAATTATTCGCAGTTGTATGTTATTTGTTTAATAGAAAATAGTGTGCAGACTTGAAAGAGTTATTCTAACTAATAATTTTATATAATTCGCTGTTATTTATGTTAAAAAAATCAAATTTCTAAGTTTTAGCGAACTACTTTTTTATGCAACCTACTACTAATTTTTTATACCAAATCGAATGCAACTCGGCGTAAAATGATGCTCTTTTTCCAAAAAAAAACAACTCTGATGAACAGGTGTTAAACTCATTTTGGAATTTTGAAGAGTTTACACTTGTATTGGTACACTATGGGATCTGCTGCTTGTATAAAATGAATGAAGGCGGCTCATCACAGGACATTGTGTATCAGTACAAGTGTGGAATCTTCTGCATAGACGTCAAATTTTCAAAGTGCGTTTGGAAAATAGTATAATTTAGCGCCGAGTTGCATTCGATTGCGTAAAAAAATTAGAGTAAATAAAGGATAATAGTTCTCTAAATTTATAAAATAAGGTGAAAAATAATGGTTGAAAACTTCTTAAGTCTGGTTTTCATTAGTTAAAATTTTGATAATTTCTATCGATTTTATCGAAATATGCGGTAATTGTCTACTTTAGCTGTCAACTGCTAATATTTTATTATGGAAGGGGGCTCGAACGACGGGGTTTGGCCTCAGGATCACGAATCCGGAAGCGATTTTTTAATTTTTGGTTTCAGTGAAAAGTTATGGTCAAAAAACCGAAAATTGACCCGGGTTCGATACCAAAATTGGGGTGGAATCCATGGTATTTATGTGCAGAACATCTTTCTAAGCTGGCGGCCTTCGGCCGCGCTTATAAAAAAATAACCTGGGCTACGCCATCCCAAGTCCGGGGAGTTGCCTGAACCGTGCCACGGTACGCACTTTTTTGAAGGTTTTTAGGCGCAGTCTAATGTAAATACAACAACCACATGAAAACTTGAAACTTGGATTGCAAATATCTCCTCAGAGAAGCAGAATATTAAAAAAGCGCTTCCGGATTCGTGATCCTGAGGCCAAACTCCGCCTTTTGAGCCCACTCTCATAATTTTAGCTAATTTATTAGCAGCAGACAGTAAAAGAAGACAATTACCAAATAAGCAACCGAATCTTGATAACGTAGATGAAATTTTACACCTTTTGACCTAATGAAAACCAGCCTTTAGAGTTGTAATTTATAAAGTTTATTTTAAATTTTGAACTTGTAACACTCTGTTTTCAGAAATTATTTCCTACTTCTTAGCAAGGCGAATTCATTTACATGGTGCCCGCAAGTGAACAGCTGATTGCTTGTTCTTCTTGTTTTCGCATACACCAATTGTCATTAAAAGGAAATCGGAAATACGTTTATTAACGTTTTTTTAAAATTTTTTCATTTTTCATTTCTTGTAAATTTTGTGAATTTTAAACAATTGTGTTTTAATTGTGCTAAAAATAAAAAAGCAAAATGCGAAAGTGTGCAGTGTGTTCCAAAAAATATGAAGTCGGGGGAAAAACCTTAGTTTTCCAAGTTCCAAAAGATGAGTCCGAGAGGTTTTTATGGTCGTCAGTATGCGGAACGCAGCTTGGGGCAAAGCATTTTATATGTTCTGACCATTTTCAACCTTCGGACGTCGTACGCACAGCCAATCAGAGAAGATTGCATCCCAAAGCTCTCCCAATTGTGGCTCCGTATTGTTCTGCAGCCAACCACTTTCCGGATGTGGAGAACAGACAATTTGGGTAAGTACGGCATATTTCACCTATTTTAAAGTAACAATGTATTTTATTATTATATATGCATACATATTTAGCACTGAAATTTTTCCACCAAATATGCAATCAACAAGTACAGGTGCACATGTATCCACATTTGGTATCCTGCAACAACCTTCCGTGCAGGTGAATCAATGCGAAAGCCAAACGGCGTGAGTATGAGATGAAGCATGTGTTGCCTGAATGTCATTGGTAATTAACTTTAATGTATTACTTCGTCAATAGCTCGACATTTTGTATTCTGGAACCAACGGAGAGTCGTCTAAAACACTCAGAAACGCAAACAGAGTGAGTATGACATGAAGCATGTGGCCTGAATGTCATTTGTAATTAATTTTATTTTCCGGAACCAAGGGAGAGGCGTCTAAAAGGCTCAGAAACGCAAACAGAGTGAGTATTATATGAGTCGATACATATCAAAGTCGCTCATAATAAATTAGCTAAAAATATGGAAGATACCTCAAAAGACGCGTTTTGGCCTCAGGATCACGAATCCGGAAGCGCTTTTTTAATATTTTGCTTCTCTGCAGAGATATTTGCAATCAAAGTTTCAAGTTTTCATGTGGTTGTTGTAATATTATTAGACTGTCCCTAAAAACGTGCAAAAAATGTCGCGCCGTGGCGGTAGCCACGGTTATGTCACACGTCCGGACTTGAGATGGCGTAGCCCAGGGTTATTTTTTATAAGCGCGGCCGAGAAAGGTGTTTCGCACATAAATACCATAGATTCCGCCTCAATTTGGTATCGGACCCGGGTCATTTTTCGGTTTTTTGACCATAACTTTTCACTAAAACAAAAAATTAAAAAAGCGCTTCCGGATTTGTGATCCTGAGGCCAAACCCGTCTTTTGAGCTATCTCCCATAATTTTAGCTAATTTATTAGCAGTTGACCCCTAAAGGAAACTAATACCTTACGATCATATAACGATTCCATATGTGCGCTTAATAGCTTTAACCCATTAACGCCGGGGTATAGAACCCGTGGACCGATTGTCATGATTTTTCATAACACAATAGATCCTCAACTGCTTCTTGGAGACCTCTAAAGCTATTTTTCTCACGGAAAGTTTTTTTGTCCTGTACTACAGAAATTTCTGAATACGGTAGAAAAAAGCCAAAAATGAATACTATATACGCCGGCTGTACTTTTTAAAGTACACCAAATTTTGGAGCGTAAAAAAATGTATAAAACTGAACTTATCGCAAAAATATTGTTTTTAGTATTCTTACTAATGCTTTTCTATACACGTTTTCAATAAATAAAGATATTTAAATAGTCACAGTTTACTTTTTTATCACTTCACAGATGTACAACTCTTAAAAGATAAATTTTTTTTCTAACTGATTGACTTTGACACATCACAGGTGACACAATGTGAACCCAATAACGGTAAAAAAAATTAATTGCTTAGAATGGACTGTCAACTAACCACAGCATTGGCAAATTAGTCGGAATCGATTAAGGTGTGTCCTAAAAAAATCACGGAAAAGAGCCTAATTTGCTGTACTTTTAAAAGTAGAGCCGGCGGGAAAGGGTTAATGAATTTTCATTTACATTGCGTTGCTCCGGATGTTCAGCAATGCAATTAGCTTATCAGATGAATCCGTATATTGCCGTGCAGCAAAATATTGCGTATGATAAAATGTGTGCTCGGGATTACGACGTATCAGCTCTTCAAATATTGGTGCAGCCAGTGCAGGTTGGCCGGGACTAAAATATAAGTCACCTATTGACTCTCGTACAGCCAATTTATTAACAATTTCACTTTCGTATTCTCTACAGCACGCTCTGCAACAATTGTTTAATGAACAACTTATTATTTACACAAAACATAATAAAACTCACGAAATGTGCGCGATGACGACGGTTTAAGTAATTGGTATATCTTTAATAGCATTTATTGCCGAAACACGCAATAAATTTACTTTTCTAACAGCAATTGTTTGTAATTGAAAAGAAAACAAGTGATTGTTGATATTTTGTATCCTCTTTCACTTTGACATTTTATGTACGGCGAACTGAAGCGAATATTGCCCAATTCGCCGTGCAACCACCATGTATGAATTCGCCTTGCTTCTTAGAATTTGTAAAGATTTAAAAACGTACTGCAAAAGGCAACAAAAAAATTAAAACGGATAAGAACATTTCACGACAGGCCAATTGAATTATGCTGGCGAAATTCCACGGCTTTAATGTACGTGGTTTATAAATTAAAAACAATCTATCTAAACAAATTTTGTTCTCATTTTCTGGTTTCTTATTTCGAAAATTGAAATTTTTCCTGTAAAATAAATAAAATTTAATCGTTTTAAGTTTTGTATTTTTTGCAAAATATAATAAAAGTGTAAGCTGAAAGATTCGATTAAAAATTTCCCTACAAATTGGAATGAAAAAGTTCTGCAACACAGCAACACTTTTTTGCAAACAAGAACCCTGTCTCATTGTTTTACGGACCTGCACAAAACCCTGGTTTGCAGAAACCACAATAGCAACCCAGATTTTTGACATTTCTGTCAAAGCTACATTTCACACTTTATGTTATACACAATGTCACAGGAAGTGTGATGAGTTGAAAGTTTTTGGAGACTGGGAGATTGAAACCCGTGTATTTTCAATAGACGTCACGGTTTTGAAAGTTTCACTGACTTTTCTCTTCACACTCTCATTGACGTTTGTTTTTAAAATTTCTTAATTAAAATTTTGTAAACATTCAACGTTTTCGTCGCGATTTTTAAAAAGCCATTGTGTATCAAGCTCCTGTAAGGACAATAATGGCGACCTGGTAACCGACGTACAAAGTGTACTTAAATTATGGAGGGAGCACTTCTCCTCACTGCTAAATTGCGAGGGAGACGTCGAACCCGATACCCCAATCCCTGACGATGGAAAAGTCGTCCCACCACCTGACTATGATGAAGTGAGGATAGCTATATCCCGGCTCAAAAACAACAAAGCGCCTGGAAAAGACGGACTACCCGCCGAGCTGTTCAAACGCGGAGGCGAAGAGCTGGTAAAAAGCATGCACCAGCTCTTATGCAGAATATGGTCAGACGAATGCATGCCTCCGGATTGGAATTTAAGTGTGCTTTGCCCAATCCACAAGAAAGGCGATCCCGCTAACCGCACCAACTACCGCGGAATTAGTCTTCTTAATATCGCATATAAGGTTCTTTCTAGCGTGTTGTGTGAAAGGCTGAAGCCCATCGTAGACAAACTGATTGGACCTTATCAGTGTGGCTTTAGACCTGGTAAGTCTACCATCGACCAGATTTTCACGATACGCCAAATCCTGGAGAAGACCCATGATAAGAGAATCGACACTCACCATCTCTTTGTCGATTTTAAAGCCGCTTTTGACAGCGTAAAAAGGAGTTGCCTGTATGCCGCCATGTCTGAATTTGACTTCCCTGCAAAGCTTATACGGCTTTGTCAAATGACGTTGAGCAATACCAACAGCTCCGTCAGAATCGGGAAGGACCTCTCTGAGCCATTTGAAACCAAACGAGGCTTCAGACAGGGCGACTCCCTTTCGTGCGATTTCTTCAATCTGATGCTGGAGAAGATAATTCGAGCAGCAGAGCTAAACCGCAATGGTACAATCTTTTACAAGAGCGTGCAATTGCTGGCGTATGCCGATGATATTGATATCATTGGCCTTAACAACCGCGCCGTAAGCGCTGCCTTCTCTGGACTGGATAAAGAAGCGAAAAAAGTGGGTCTTGCCGTGAACGAGGACAAGACGAAGTATTTGCTGTCATCAAAGAAAGAATCGGCGCACCTGCGCCTTGGCAGCCATGTCACTGTTGATAGTTACAAATTTGAAACTGTGAGGGACTTCGTCTATTTGGGAACCAGTATCAACACCGAAAATAATATCAGTCTAGAAATCCAGCGGAGAATCACTCTTGCCAACAAGTGCTACTTTGGACTGAGTAGGCAATTGAGAAGTAAAGTCCTCTCTCGAAGAACAAAGATCACGCTCTATAAGTCTCTCATCATACCTGTCCTGATGTATGGCTCAGATTCATGGACAATGTCAAGAGAAGATGAGATGGCCCTTGGAGTATTTGAGAGAAAAGTTCTCCGGAAGATTTATGGTCCTTCCCGTGATGCCAACGGCGAGTATAGAAGGAAATTTAACAATGAGCTGTACGAGCTTTACCCAGATCTGACCATAGTCCAGCGAATTAAAGCCCAAAGACTCCGCTGGCTGGGCCATGTTATGCGAATGGACAAAGAAGCTCCAGCACAGAAGGTTTTCCTATCGTCGCCTGAATTCGGCAGCAGAGGAAGGGGGAGGCCTCGACTGAGATGGAAACAACAGGTGGAGGATGACTTGAACTCCCTTGGGGTTTCCAATTGGCGTCCGTTATCGCTAAAAAGGAATGACTGGCGTGCTTTGATACGAAACGGCCAAAATCGCTTAGGCGGTTAAGCGCCAATAAATGATGATGATGATTGTGTATCAATACCAAGTGTGAACTCTTCTTTTGACAACACACATTAAAATGTCGGTTTGTTTACATCCTGCACATATTAAAATGTCGCCAGCACCGATTAACAGAAAAGCAAATGGCGTTGTTTAACATCCTGCACACATCAACATGGCGGTCTCCTATCTTTTACCTAATGGTAGAAAGAGATGGGAAGGTGGAAAGAAGTGAGACAAAAAAGGAAATTAAAAACAGGTGACTAAACTCACTTTGAAGTTTTCACGACTATGTCTATGATATCACACTTGTTATTAACCACAATCTCAAACAGGTGTTAAACTCATTTTGGAATTTTGACGTCTATGCAGAAGAGTTTACACTTGGTATTGATACACAGTGATGATGATACACAATGTAAAAAGCGTTGCAATTGTTCTTAAAATAATATTAGAAAACGAAGTGTTTCTTCTGAAACCAAAGCATTAGCCAGCACGCCAAAATATGCAGCGACCACTTTCTTTCTAAGATTTTGATAATCTTTTACTATTAAACGGTGATCGAACCTGCTATTTAGTATCCAATGCTGATATACTATCCCCTACAACACGGCTTCTAGAACACAACGTAAAATTATAGCTTTATAAGGAGATTTTCACAAAGTTTTGTTTATAAACATAAACATAAAAAAAAAATCACAACCAAAATATTTGTTTGTTTGTTTTCATTTTTATTTCTTTATAACATTTGAGACATTTAAATCGAAGCAGATATGTGTGTCTTAAAACCGTGATGTCACACCTTTTTTTAAATGCGTGATCTTATTAATTGGATCATGGATTGCTTGCTTGAAGTGCTTCAAAGCGTCGAATAGCCCAAATCTCTATTTGACAGCGCTTTACACGCTGCACTATTGTCTTGGTTGTCTCCTATTTCTGGCAGCTTTTGAAGCTTCTATTTGGCCATAGAAGCTTCCAAAGAAAAGAAAGACAAGCCTACGTAAGCAAGGCAAGCTGTTATGATTTGCCTTCGATTAAGTCATTTTTGGTTCATGGTGATTGGGCATTACTCACGGGGTTTTTAGTTGACAGTTTAGATTCACGCTCCGGTTAGACTTTTTATCGATTGTTTTCTTGAGTTGGTATGGTTATGCACAGCTGGCAACACCAAATTTTCCCATGGAATGGAAAGGTACCAATAACGGAACTTTTAATTTCCATGAAAATAAGTATGTGGTGTGTTCCTGGAGTGGCCGGGGTAAACTGCGGGCGAAATTATGGATGCTTGCGGGCGCCCGTGAATGTGTCAGCAAAGGGGGAATAGACCTAATGGTGTATCATTTTTTGTGTATGAATTTATTTTTGTATGCGCAAAATGTATTGGGCAGGGTATGATTGACAGTTGAATATGATTCTTTTTGTAAGGGACTGGTATGTCAAACGAATGTAAACAAATTAATTAACCCTATGGTATAGGACATGTTCATGGGTTCTTCACTATTAACAATAAATTAACCCTATAACATCCGCAATTTTAGAGAGAAAACAAAAAAAAGTTTTGTTCGGTTACAGTTACCAATAAAACACTTTAAATGCTACAAATTTGCTACATAATTAACTATCATTTTGGTTTGGTCATTGAATTAAAGATAAAATACAAATAGTGAAAATTTAAAACAAAAAAATTAATTAACCAATTTTTTTTATTGTAAAAACGCTTCAAGTCGGTTAAAGATTTTTCAATCGGACATTATACTCTGCTTTCGAATAAGAGCCACGTCAAATTCAATCATACCTTGCTTGCCAAAATTCATCTCATTAACATTGAAGTGACTAATCGGATTTGGAGTATAAAATGTTTGCAATTCCCCAATCCAGCAGTTTCGGGTTACACGGGGCACCCAGGGAACACACCATCCACATGACCCGGACAGCAAAAATTTTGCGCGCGCAAACAGGTGCGTGCCTCAGGACTCGAATCCTAATACGATAGCAGTAAATTTTACTACTTACTACGCTTTACCCAAAATCTACTACTTTTCTGTCTTCTTAAGGAAATACTGCGTCCAAAAACCAGGCAGAACATTGTGCTTATGAAGTTGGCAATAGACTTTTCTTGCTTCTTTCGGACCCAAAACCACGGAAGAAATGTAAATTATCCAATTAATTTTACCAGGATTAAATTCCCAACAAAAAGGTAGTAAATAATTTTCAATACTTAATTTAACCTTGTTCTCATTGTTTTGCTCTATTAATAATAGCAATAGTAATAAAATTCTCCTATAATGTTTTTTATCGATTCCCGAATTTAGTAATTATCCATTTTTTTTTTCTTGTAATAATTAATTTTCCCTTTTTACATAAATATTTTTTTGTATTACTTACTTCATTTTATATAAATTGGTACTTTTAAGAAAAACGTAGTTTCGAGTCCTGATGGTAATAACCGTTTGCACCACGCGACATGACAACCACCCACCAATCAGATTGCGCCACCTGGCAACAACCAGATCACACCATGACAGATAGCGGGACTTTTCCATTGCGCAGTCGCAGTGAATTCGAAAAGTAAATAAAGGAATTTGTTCGACGCCATGATGGCTTCGACCGAGCGAACAAAGTTTAAAAGTTGTGTCGTAATTGAATCGATCGGACGTGCCACGAAAAAAGAAAAAAAAATTAAAGTGTCGTCGCGCAATTGGCAACGGATTTTAGTGAAAAAAAAAAACAGTTTTAGAGCTCTTACATATATTGGCTTCGCAGAGAATCGAACTAATGTGTCTTGAACGGTCAACGCAGGTATCTACGAGTACGCCATCGTATACTTAAGTTTGCCAGCGTATAATTATAACACACTTTCTCACGTTGTCTGGTTGCGTTCGCCGAGAATCGAGCTTTGACTGTTTTCACTGCTGTACCCAGGTGTTAACCATTATGCCACCGTGAACTTATGCTTGTCGGCATCTAATTGCAGCTTTGTTGGATTAACTGAAAATTTTGCTCTGAAATAAAAGCCGTACGCAACACCTGTGAGGCCGCCTCCATACAAGCCGCTGTACCAGGCGCTAGCAATCGCCACCGCAAGCGCTAGTAACAAGCGCCGTTAAATGCGCAAACAAGCGCCGACAACAAAAGCGCAACAACAGCGTGCAGGCAACGCGCAACAACAACATCAGCTAGAACCACCACAGTGAGGCCGCCTCATATAGGCCCACTGCATCCACAACACGGCGCATATAAGCCCCAACAAAAACAAGGCGCATATAAGCGCCAACAAAAACAAGGCGCATATAAGCGCCAACAACAAGCGCTAACAACAACATCAGCGCGTACCAAGGGACAACAACAACAAGGCTGATATAAGCGCCAATAACAACAACAACAGTGAGGCCGCCACATATAGGCCCACTGCAACAGTGAGGCCGCCTCGTATAGGCTCACTACAAGGGCAACAACAACAAGCGCTAGCAACAGGAAGCGCCAACAATATCAAATCGCGACAACAACAAGCGCTAACAGCAAACAAGCGCCAACACCACCGGCAACAACAACAACAGTGAGGCCGCCTTCATATAGGCCCACTGCAACAACACCAACAGCATTACCAACAACAGTGGGGTCGCCTTACAAAAGTCCCACTGCAACAACACCAACAACAACAGTGAGGCCGCCACATATAGGCCCACTGCAACGGCAACAACAACTACTAGTTACGACGACAACATCAGTGGGGCCGCCTTACAAAAGGCCCACTGCACCAGCAACGACAGCAACATAAGCGCGCAGCCAACGCGCAACAACAACAATTACCAGCATCAGCAACCACAGTGAGGCCGCCTTAATATAGGCCCACTGCAACAACAACCGCGCGCAGCCAACGCGCATATACAACAACACCGGCTAGAACAACAACAGGGGTCGCCACGTATAGGCCCCTGCACCATTGTAACAACAGCAAAAAGCGCAACTGAGCGCTAGAGACAACACACAGCAGCTCAAGCACTACCAATACAACACCACCATTGGCAACCAAGGTCTAATATAGGCCCGCTGCACCATTAGCAACCAACAACAACTATTCCGACCAACTACGTCCCGGTGAGTCCGTGCCAATTGGCACGTTAAATTAGAATTAGTTTTACTTTTTTTTAATTAAATAAAAGATAATAAAGTAGACATAAGAGGGAATTTCAACGTAACGTAAATAATAAGAACAAATAATGTTTTGAAGTAAAGAAAAGAAAATTAAATTAGATTTTGAATTAATTAAACTAAGAAAATAATTATATGGTAGAAAAAAAAAAAAAAAATTTACTTAAACATGTTAGGTACACCTAATTAATATAAACACAATAAAAGGGATTAACTAATGTAAAGTTAGGAAAAGGAAGAGGAAAAAGAAGGGAAATGAAAATATGAAAATAAAACTTAGGGCAAAACAATTATAATAATAATGATAAAACCAGAATAGACGTAAGGGGAAAATAAGGTTTTGAAACCAGGGTACGAAAGTGAGCTGTACAAAATACATTTCATTTGCTCATCGAGTAGCATGTCATTTAAGTTGTGTACAGCTTATTGCTTTGGAAACGTTTGCGTTTTGTTTGTGACAATTCCAACGAAAAAAAATTTATAAATACAAACGTTTCAAATGATTGAAGAAAATATTAATGTTTGAATGTATGTTCATGGGAAACAAAATGTTTTTTTTGTCTTGCTTTCCATTTTGGATGTAAATTAAAAAAAAAAATGTATTCTACAGTTTTCAAAGGGAACTTAGCTTTTGGATTTTGTGTTGTATTGAACCATGGAAGTAATTCCGTACAATAAAGTTTATTTTCGTACACTGTTTGAAACTTAGGGAAGTAAAATTAATAGTGATAATAATAAAAAGCAAAATAATAAATAAGTAAAATAGGAAAAAGAAAAAAAAAAAAAAGAGAAGAAAAAATTCCTTTTTTTTTAACGGACTAAATGGTTAAACTAAATAAACATAACTAAATAAAAGGCCACTATAATAAATAAATAAAATAAACTAAAATAACCATAAATCAAAAACTAAATAAATATTTTAAACAAATATTTAAATAATTAATTAAAAACCTAATAGGTGAAAAGGGGAAATAAAATAACTAAATAACTTAATTTGGGATATAAATAAACAAGTGAATGCGCACTTGTTAAAGGGTTTGTAGGGAAATCAATTTGTAGCATGTAGGGTAGAGTTAAATTTGGCTTAAGTTCGAATATGAAGTGTTAATAAAATTTTATGAAATGGGAATGCTGATTTCTTTGATTTAAAAGGCATATAGGTGGTTTGGATAAGGGGCCATCGAAATCAGGTGCGTCGATGGCCATGGACGAGGGTGGGCCAAGCACCGGGCGCTGCAACAACACCCGCGGCGCCCCTTTATGTTGTTCGGCCTTATATTTTTTTTTTAATTCCAGCCGTTGTAGCCGGTCGTTTCCGGCTCCTTTAAATTCAAATGTTTAGTTTTCAGTTATTTTTGATTTTAAATTTTAAATTCAAGTTTTATATTTCAGTTAGTTTTCGGTTACTCTTTTTGATTTAAACGGTTTTTTTTGTGTTTTTAGAGTTATTCCAAATTTCAGTTAGTTTTCGGTTACTTTTTGATTTAAACGGTTTTTTTTCCGTGTTTTTAGACTTATTCAAATTGCAGTTAGTTTTTCGTTATTTTAAAATTTTGTTTTTGCAGTTGATGCCAGTTAAGTTTCTTTTGAATTTGAATCTAACCGGCCTCATTTAATTGCTTTTGAATTCTTGATTTTTTTTTAACGGATTGTCCGTGACATCCGGGTTTAACCGGATGTTCGTTTGAGTTGTGTTTCTGCGTTTTGATAGGCATGATAGGAATTTTTCTGTTTATGGCGCAGGACAGTAAGGTTGGCAAGAACCCACCCCAGCCGACAATGACTAGCCACAGTGCACCGCGAAATCATGCCGACCGCCTTCCTTACTGCTCCATTGTAGATGCGTAACCATAACAGATGGCGCCCAACGGGTAGAGTGCCCAACGTGGGGCCTGAAGCGCTGATCTCGATGGCTTTTCTGGTCAGCTTGTGAGGTTCCACCATCTCATATGTCCCAGGTGGGCAGGCCCAGGAGCCGCCACCTGCGTTGCGATGGGATGGTGGGACTGATCAAGTTGTCTGGATTGGTCTTCGTTGTCAGTAGCTAAGGGCTCCACGAGACTTTACGTCACGTCCACCGGAAGTTTTGCATTTCACCCGGCGAGGCAGTGCTAAACGCACTTTATTTTTTTGTAGTAAACATTTTTTTTTGTCCCGGGTCTGTTGTCCGATGTCGGCTTCGGGAAATATATATAAATATGTCCGCTAAGTGGGGTTTAGTTTTTTTTTGGGAATTACTTAGTTTTTTTTTTGCCGAACGTGTCTGTCTTTTGTGTGTTCGATGTTTTAAAATTTTATTTTTTTTCCAAATATTTTTCAAAATTTTTTTTTGCTGACCCCAACTAATCCAACCAGTCTCAGGGTGACTAGTCTCAGGACAACTCCTGCATTGCGGTTGGATAAGCTGGGATCTTTGGCGATCTTTCTTGGCTTCGCAAGTCTGGGGAAAGCGGGTCCCAACTGCACCTTTCATTGCGGCGGAGTTAAGAAATTTCAATTTTCAAACCAAATTGTTTTTTGCACGTTACGCTTGCACGCTTCGCAAGTCTGGGGAGACAGGTCGTATCCGCTCCTTTAATTGCGGCGAAGTTAGTAAAAGTGTTGAACCAAAAAAAAAAAAAATTTTTTTTTTTAAATAAATTCAATTTGTTTTTGTTTTGGCTTCCAATATTCCTGCCTGTCTCAGGGATGGCAGTCTCAAAGACAGCCCCTGCATTGCGGTCTGGAGTACTGGGACCCAAATAGTATGCATTTGATAAGTTGTTTTTTTTTTACCTTCAGTACTCCAACATGTCTCAGGGAGATGGGTCTCAAGACCACCCTTGCATTGCGGTTGGATATACCGAGTTGTTTGTAAATACCTTAGATTTTCATTTTCTTGTTTCCGCACTCCGCATGTCTGGGGAGTCGGTTCCAAACCGCTCCTTTCATTGCGGCGGAGTCAAACGGAAGTGCTTTTGCTAAATTAGATACTTTTTTTGTTGTAACCCTAACTGGTCTACAGTGGTCCAACCAGTCTCAGGGCGACCAGTCTCCAAGGCGACCCCTGCATTGCGGTCTGGCTTACTGAAGTCCAGTTTGGGAAAATTAAAATATACCCATGTGAAGTTTAAAATTTGTTTTGTTTTGGGGACCAGTGCGTAACCAGTCTCAGGGCGACCAGTCTCCAAGGCGACCCCTGCATTGCGGTGGTACTGGGATCCAATCGTCTAATTTTTGTTTTTTTGTTTTATTTACCTATGCCTTCTAATGATGGGAGGTCAGCATTCCCATTGAACATTTAAATACATATATTTTTCAACCCACACACACTTGCATTTTATTACATTTTGATACGTTTGTTTATTAACCAACATTTCTTTCAGCATATTTTTGTATATACATATATATTGCATTTTTTTTTACGGTTGGTTCGATACGACTATCGAATCACATATATACCTTGCACTTTTCGGTATCGTGCAATCGTAAACAGACTCAGTTTTTTTATATATTTTTATTTTCAAAACGGCTTTTGTATAGGGTAGAAAGGGGGGTGAATCTAGACTGTCGAAACACGTCCCAATCGCCCTTGTAAACTAAGATTTTTTTTTTTTTGTGCTGCTTGTCGACGCAAGCACACTACCAGATTTGACCACATTTTTTCCAATCTTGATTAACGGATTTTTCTGGCATGGACCAAGAGACTGAAGGAAGGATTCTCCGAAGTGCCAGTGGCGGACGCGGAAGTTGGGGCAAGCCAAGAGGCGGTAGAGGAGCAGTTTCGAAACAACCAGCCAACCGGCCTCTGGTAATGCACTCCCCAGTTGGTGGCTTTGGTGGAGGAGATCCGACCAGACTTGTCTTAACTCCTGGTTCCCATCAGAAAGCTGATAAACCAGGCAGTAGTAATGGCTTGGACACATCCATTGGAGTAGAGCAAATGCAGAATCTCTTCGATCCTCCGACTAACCTGGGGACGGGCATACCGGAAGGAGCTAGCGCTCAGTTAGGAAATCCTATGCCTCTTAACAATTTGGGCGATAGGATGACTCCTCAACCGCAGGTCAACAATGCGCCTCCTTCAGACTCTTGGGTACACGTGTTGCATCATCTCTTTAGGACTTCCCAGGAGGAGATGAGGGATGAGATGCGGACCATCAGGGAAAATATGGACATACTTCGCGCGGCAGTTGGAACTTCACATGGCCCAAGCCATGCCAGGAACAATACTAGGGACGAGAGAAACTATGCACAGACCTTCGCAAGCAACCATGCTAACTTCGTTTCTGGTAGCATAGCGGTGAAACCCCAAGACTGGAAGGTTTCCTTCGATGGGGCTGGAAGCGTGGCGGACTTTCTGTTTAAGTTGGATACCCTATGCGAAAGGACCCAATGTTCTTCGGAACAAATAATGGCGAGTTTCCATTTGTTTCTGTCAGGACGTGCAGAAGAATGGTACTGGTTGTTTACGAAGCAGAACCCTAATGCTACATATGACTTTCTGTGCTACTCCTTAAAGCGTGAGTTTGGAACGTTGAAAAGTGACCACGAGATCATGATGGATATCTCGATGCGAAAGCAAAAGCCAAGTGAGTCATACGATGTGTTCCATACTGACATAGTGGCTTTAAATGCGCGTCTTAGGGAGCCATTGTCAGAAGCTCTGCTGATTGACATCATAAAAAGAAATGTCAACAGCAGTCTAAAGCTGATGCTTTTCAATGCGGGAGTGAGGACCTTACATGACCTCCGCGATGTAGCACGGAAAGGAGAGCAGGTACTAAGGGAAAGCAAAATCTTGGGAACAACCTATACTGGACGGCATGTGAATGAAACTCGCACAATAGCACAGGATATTAGGATGGAAGGCGAAGATGGTGAAGTGGACCCGCAGCTCGAAGCTTTGGAGTATCGAAGGAACAGGAAACCAGACTATTCCGGAATCCAGTGTTGGAATTGCCAGGCTATGGGGCACTCGTATATCTACTGTGAAGAGCCAGTCAAGCATCCGTTTTGTTTTAAGTGCGGCAATAGGGGAGTGTTGACTCCAAAATGTCCAAGAGATCATCGGAGACAGGGAAACCAATACCCGAGCGAGAAGATGGGGGAAACTCGTTCGGTGCCATAGCCCCCATATCAGCCAGTACACCAGGAGTTGCCTCGTGTACTGAACGAAGTGGTAGGTCCCGCGCAAACAGTGAGTCGAATGGAAGTGGTGAGCTTCCGAAGGATAGTGGCACCCTGGCGAAGGACCAGCCAAACATTATTGTAACTTTTCCTGATAGTACCGACAGCTCGGATGGCTCCGATTGTGATAGTCCAATTGCGCATTTTAACAATTCGAAACCAATTTGCATTTTAAAAAATCATAGTAGGGATGTTGCTTGTCAAGCGCAAATTTCACCTAGTTTGGAGTACAGGGTCAACAACTATGAGCTAGTCAGGTCGAGGATTTTCCAAAATAATACAGAGTCATTTGTGTCCGAGAATATTTTGAAATGTAGGAAGAGGTATCATAGTCGAGTTCAGGAGCGTAAACTTTTGCAAAGCACAACGCTAATGCTTACTGAGGATGAAAGGCCTCTGGTACGGGTGCAAATTGAAAATAGTTTTCTGGTAGGATTGCTGGACTCGGGTGCGAATGTCTCCATCCTCGGCAAAGATTGTCAGAAGTTTTTGGACACAAATGGACTTAAGTACCACCCATTACAGGCTTTTGTGTATACAGCGGGTGGCGGCAAACAGAAAATATTAGGCTCTATTTCTTTACCAGTGACTTTCAAAAACACAACCAAAATTATTCGTTTCTATCTTGTTCCTTCCCTTATTCAAGAAGCCTACTTCGGAGTTGACTTCTGGAGAGCTTTCGCGTTAGCTCCTGAAATATTTCCAAGTATAGCATGTTTAGAGGTTGTTGACGAAAAGGGAGAGGAACATAATTACCATGATTTGACACACGCCCAAAAGACCAAACTGCAGAAGGTAGTGGATATGTTTCCGTCCTTTGAGAAGTTAGGTCTGGGGCAAACTAAGCTAGTCGAACACCACATTGATACGGGTGATGCGGTTCCAATTAAAAGTAGGCATTTTCCTCTTTCGCCACCGAGGCAAGTCGAAGCTTTTAGTGAAATAGAAAGGTTGCTCGAAATGGGGGTTATAGAGGAATCAAACTCACCCTGGTGTAGTCCCGTAGTTTTGGTTCGGAAGCCAGGGAAGGTTAGGCTTTGCATAGACTCCAGGAAGGTCAACGCGGTAACTAAAAAGGATTCATACCCATTGCCTCATATCAACGGTTTATTAAGCAGGTTGAAGGACACTCACTTTATTAGTGGTATTGATCTGAAGGATGCGTTTTTCCAGATCAAGCTGACAGAGTCTTCAAAGGAGAAAACAGCATTCGCAGTCCCGGGGAAGCCTCTGTACCACTATAAAGTGATGCCATTTGGGTTATGCAATGGACCGCAGACGATGAGCCGGCTGATGGACAAGGCGATTCCCTCGCGTTTGCGGGAGAATGTCTTCGTCTACCTGGATGATTTGATGGTATGCAGCACGAACTTTGAGGACCACCTGAAATTATTGGCGGAAGTGGCAAAGTGCTTGAAGGACGCGGGCCTGACCATCAATGTGAAGAAGAGCAAATTTTGTCAGAAGGAAATTCGATATTTAGGGTACTTGATAGGAAGCGGGTGCTTGAAGGTAGATCCAGGGAAGATAGAGGCAGTTAAGAGTTTCCCAATCCCGAAGTCTCCTCGACAGGTTCGTAGGTTCGTGGGCATGGCAAATTGGTATAGGGCGTTTATTACAAATTTTGCTGATTTAGCAGGCCCTTTGACCGATTGCCTTCGAAAGTCGCTAGGCCCTTTCAAACTTACTCCTGAGGCAATAGAAGCTTTTGAAAAGCTGAAGGTAGCCCTGAGTTCCGCCCCTGTCTTGGCCCAACCCGATTTTTCTAAAGAGTTTGTTATACAGTGTGATGCTTCGAAGATAGGCGTGGGTGGTGTGCTGTTCCAGGTCGATGATGAGGGCGCTGAGCATCCAATCGCATTTGTCTCAAAAAAGCTGAACAATGCTCAGCGCAATTATACAGTGACCGAGCTGGAATGCCTGGCAGCCATAGTCAGTGTCAACCGTTTCCGACCTTATGTCGAAGGTTTGCCATTCCGAATTATCACGGACCACTCTAGCCTCAAATGGTTGATGACACAAAAAGACTTGAGTGGCAGGTTGGCTAGGTGGTCCCTTCTGTTGCAGCGGTACGATTTCTCGATGGAACATCGCAAGGGTACGTTGAATGTGGTACCAGACGCCCTCTCCCGTTTTGACGTAGATGAGTTGAATTATCCTTCCGCATCTCACGAAATAGATTTAGAGGCTCCGGAATTTAAAAGTGCAGAGTATCAGGATCTGTCCCAAACTATTTTAGATAATGAGGACTCTCTGCCGGATTTAAGACTAAATGGCGGTCTGATATTTAAAAGGGTTAAATTTCGGAAAGGTGTGGAGGATGAGGAGGACTCACTATGGAGGTTGTGGCTACCGTCAGGGTTAATCGAGAAGGCGATACGTCTGGCACATGACGCAAGCAGAAGCTACCATGGAGGTTGGCAAAAGACTTTGGAACGCGTTCGACAAAATTATTTCTGGCCAGGGCAGGCCAAGGACGTTCGGAAATACGTGGGCAGGTGTGATACCTGCAAGGCAGTAAAGGCGACCAATCAACAGTCCAGACCACCTATAGCGCAGACTTTCACTTCGGAAAGGCCATTTCAGCGGTTTTATTGCGACTTTTTGGGACCTTATCCTAGATCTAAACGGCGGAATCAGTTTCTTTTTATAGTATTGGACCATTTTACAAAGTATGTTTGGTTAAAACCCATGCAGAGGGCTACGACTGCAAATGTTATGAACTACTTCAGCTCTGAGGTTTTTCCAGCTGCCGGGGTCCCTGAGTATATCCATAGCGACAATGGTAAACAGTTTATCTCTAAGGAAATGAAGCAATTTCTAGATAACTACGGGGTAACTCATATTAGGACAGGGCTATACTCTCCGCAAGCTAACGCGTCAGAACGCGTAAACAGAGAAATTGTTTCAAAAATAAGAATTTTCCTTAGGGGTAAACAGGATCATACGGACTGGGACAAACATATACCCGAGATCTTAGCAGTTTTACGAAGTGATTTTCATACTTCCATTCAGTGCTCTCCGTACTTTGCATTATATGGTCAGAACATGGTCCAGCACGCATCAGCGTATACTATATTGGAGAAACTCGGTAGTCTTAAGGAGGATGAAGTCCCTATAGCCAGCAGAGTAGACAAGTTAGCAAACATCCGCGAGCAAATTCGTAAGAATTTAGACCAGGCAAAGGATAGAGCAGTGCGGGTATATAATAAACGTTCTAGACTAGTGAACTATAGGGAAGGTCAGGAGGTTTTTAGGAGAAATTTTGCTTTGAGCAGTTTTAAACAAGGCATAAACGCGAAATTCCTGCCGAAATATCTTAAGTGCCGAGTTCGTCGAAAAGTGGGTAATGCGCTGTATGACTTAGAGGACCTGACGGGTAAATTGATAGGCCGTTTCCATGCTTCGGATATTCGTCCACAATAACCAAGATTTTAAACGTTTTTCTTTTTTTTCAAATTTACCATTTCTATCTGGGCGTTTTGGCAGTCGGGGACAACTCGCCCAGTATTCTCCCCGAGCACCGTCTTCATAGGGAATCCACATCGCTTTCACCGGAAGCAGTGGATGACCTGGCAATCCTCGTTGGCGGATTGTCTTTCGGAGTTTTGACGAGTTCTCCATAATCAAAATGTCTGCCGGCCGCGAAGCTTATAACTAGGAAGCCAAGTTAGCGGGCCCGCTTGTATATCAAATTTTTTCCATACCTTTTCTGTGGGGGTGAATCCACTAGAACAAATTTCTTTCGGAGTTTTGACGAGTTCTCCAATAACAAATGTCTATGCCGCAAAGCCATATAAACTAAGAAACAAAAAGCAAACTACATTTTTGGAAGCCCAATTCTGGGGGGCGAGAAACCACAGAGCAAGTGTTCTTTTTAGAACAGCCTGTCCTAGGTCCAGCGTGCGGGGTTGGACTAGTAGGGGGGACAGCGGGTAAGCCCAGCTATGTCTGGCACGGAAGGGGGGTAGGCGTCTCTGGCCTAAACAAATAGAGAAACCACCGCAACATCGGACTTTCCAATTTTAGTATTTTGAAACAAAATAACATTTACTGGCTTACTAGGCCATAGCAGTCAGCTTTTGTAGAGGATTATCTCTCATTATCTACGTCCGGTTCTCGGAGTTTCGGAGTGGTTTCAGTTTCCGAACCTGGTAGACTTAGAAGCGTCGGACGCTATATTGGGCGGTCAAAAGGCATAGTGAGTCAATGAAGGCTGAAATGCTTAGAACTTTGTCAGATGGCCGCTCCATATGTTAAACATGATTTAACATATTTGCATCGTAATTCGTTCAACAAACTTTGTATGGAAGTGGATCCTTCAGAGTTCTAAGCAAATTAGCTCTAAGCCTTATGGGCCAGTCTATTTTAGGGCAGGTAGAGATTAACTACGGCCCCTATTACGGGTAACGGGCAGTGGTTAAATCTTTATCTACCTAAAGCAGGTACAGGAGGTATTTTAGCAAGGTAAAGGGATACGCGTGTAAAGCCGGATAGTTCGGGAACTGGAACCAGTCTAGGATTTGGGGTCGGACGCGGAATTCGAAGCTAGTTCTTTTGCTGGAATGACTAGCATTTGGTAGGAGAAATGTGTAGGCCAGTCCGAAATTTCACCTGACTTTCTTTACAATCCGCCCTATCCTGCATTTCGACGCGAATCGCATATTTTTCTTTGCTGAGCAACTTCGTCAATACCGTGTTCTAATCGAGCAAAGCTAGTAACTGCATTACAGTACATTTTCTTTCAATCTATTCTTTCAGGGGTTAGTAGAAAGGCCTCGATGGCTTTATGATGAATTTCATAATCCGATTGCCAATAGTATACCTAGTGGGAAGTCTAAGTGAACCTAAGGATTCACTAATTATCTAAGCCTTAGTTGTGGCATTATATAAATTTTTTTTTATCTCGAGTGGGTCATTCCACTCAGAACATACCTTCCATTAATAATTTTTCATAAATTGCTTTGGTGCCTGGCACTGCAACATCGTTCTCCTCAACACGGATCATTGATTGACCGACGATTTTCAATACTAATTTTTCTTTGTATTTCAATCGTAATTCATTTTAAGTCGAGATTTTTTTTTTGAATTCTCAATAACTAGCCAATTTCGAGATTGTATTCACTTTTTCTTCCATATTTCGACTCAATCATAAGGCGGGTCACCTTCTTACAGAGATTAGTAAGCGAGGCAAGCGAGATGCAGGGTAGGGCTGATTACCTTACCGGATTTGTCACAAATTTTCAAATTTAAAGGATTTTTTTTTGGGAATGTTCTGTTGCCCGGCTAGCTCGTGGTAGAACTAGAGACTCTTATCTAGGGGTGAGTCGTGCCCCACGTTTTTTTTATTGCTGTAAATGGTGTTCTCGCAGGTAAACCTTTTTCCTGTTCGCTTCATTGACCGGTCTTCGAAGCGAAGCAGGCCTGTTATGATTTGCCTTCGATTAAGTCATTTTTGGTTCATGGTGATTGGGCATTACTCACGGGGTTTTTAGTTGACAGTTTAGATTCACGCTCCGGTTAGACTTTTTATCGATTGTTTTCTTGAGTTGGTATGGTTATGCACAGCTGGCAACACCAAATTTTCCCATGGAATGGAAAGGTACCAATAACGGAACTTTTAATTTCCATGAAAATAAGTATGTGGTGTGTTCCTGGAGTGGCCGGGGTAAACTGCGGGCGAAATTATGGATGCTTGCGGGCGCCCGTGAATGTGTCAGCAAAGGGGGAATAGACCTAATGGTGTATCATTTTTTGTGTATGAATTTATTTTTGTATGCGCAAAATGTATTGGGCAGGGTATGATTGACAGTTGAATATGATTCTTTTTGTAAGGGACTGGTATGTCAAACGAATGTAAACAAATTAATTAACCCTATGGTATAGGACATGTTCATGGGTTCTTCACTATTAACAATAAATTAACCCTATAACATCCGCAATTTTAGAGAGAAAACAAAAAAAAGTTTTGTTCGGTTACAGTTACCAATAAAACACTTTAAATGCTACAAATTTGCTACATAATTAACTATCATTTTGGTTTGGTCATTGAATTAAAGATAAAATACAAATAGTGAAAATTTAAAACAAAAAAATTAATTAACCAATTTTTTTTATTGTAAAAACGCTTCAAGTCGGTTAAAGATTTTTCAATCGGACATTATACTCTGCTTTCGAATAAGAGCCACGTCAAATTCAATCATACCTTGCTTGCCAAAATTCATCTCATTAACATTGAAGTGACTAATCGGATTTGGAGTATAAAATGTTTGCAATTCCCCAATCCAGCAGTTTCGGGTTACACGGGGCACCCAGGGAACACACCATCCACATGACCCGGACAGCAAAAATTTTGCGCGCGCAAACAGGTGCGTGCCTCAGGACTCGAATCCTAATACGATAGCAGTAAATTTTACTACTTACTACGCTTTACCCAAAATCTACTACTTTTCTGTCTTCTTAAGGAAATACTGCGTCCAAAAACCAGGCAGAACATTGTGCTTATGAAGTTGGCAATAGACTTTTCTTGCTTCTTTCGGACCCAAAACCACGGAAGAAATGTAAATTATCCAATTAATTTTACCAGGATTAAATTCCCAACAAAAAGGTAGTAAATAATTTTCAATACTTAATTTAACCTTGTTCTCATTGTTTTGCTCTATTAATAATAGCAATAGTAATAAAATTCTCCTATAATGTTTTTTATCGATTCCCGAATTTAGTAATTATCCATTTTTTTTTTTCTTGTAATAATTAATTTTCCCTTTTTACATAAATATTTTTTTGTATTACTTACTTCATTTTATATAAATTGGTACTTTTAAGAAAAACGTAGTTTCGAGTCCTGATGGTAATAACCGTTTGCACCACGCGACATGACAACCACCCACCAATCAGATTGCGCCACCTGGCAACAACCAGATCACACCATGACAGATAGCGGGACTTTTCCATTGCGCAGTCGCAGTGAATTCGAAAAGTAAATAAAGGAATTTGTTCGACGCCATGATGGCTTCGACCGAGCGAACAAAGTTTAAAAGTTGTGTCGTAATTGAATCGATCGGACGTGCCACGAAAAAAGAAAAAAAAATTAAAGTGTCGTCGCGCAATTGGCAACGGATTTTAGTGAAAAAAAAAAAACAGTTTTAGAGCTCTTACATATATTGGCTTCGCAGAGAATCGAACTAATGTGTCTTGAACGGTCAACGCAGGTATCTACGAGTACGCCATCGTATACTTAAGTTTGCCAGCGTATAATTATAACACACTTTCTCACGTTGTCTGGTTGCGTTCGCCGAGAATCGAGCTTTGACTGTTTTCACTGCTGTACCCAGGTGTTAACCATTATGCCACCGTGAACTTATGCTTGTCGGCATCTAATTGCAGCTTTGTTGGATTAACTGAAAATTTTGCTCTGAAATAAAAGCCGTACGCAACACCTGTGAGGCCGCCTCCATACAAGCCGCTGTACCAGGCGCTAGCAATCGCCACCGCAAGCGCTAGTAACAAGCGCCGTTAAATGCGCAAACAAGCGCCGACAACAAAAGCGCAACAACAGCGTGCAGGCAACGCGCAACAACAACATCAGCTAGAACCACCACAGTGAGGCCGCCTCATATAGGCCCACTGCATCCACAACACGGCGCATATAAGCCCCAACAAAAACAAGGCGCATATAAGCGCCAACAAAAACAAGGCGCATATAAGCGCCAACAACAAGCGCTAACAACAACATCAGCGCGTACCAAGGGACAACAACAACAAGGCTGATATAAGCGCCAATAACAACAACAACAGTGAGGCCGCCACATATAGGCCCACTGCAACAGTGAGGCCGCCTCGTATAGGCTCACTACAAGGGCAACAACAACAAGCGCTAGCAACAGGAAGCGCCAACAATATCAAATCGCGACAACAACAAGCGCTAACAGCAAACAAGCGCCAACACCACCGGCAACAACAACAACAGTGAGGCCGCCTTCATATAGGCCCACTGCAACAACACCAACAGCATTACCAACAACAGTGGGGTCGCCTTACAAAAGTCCCACTGCAACAACACCAACAACAACAGTGAGGCCGCCACATATAGGCCCACTGCAACGGCAACAACAACTACTAGTTACGACGACAACATCAGTGGGGCCGCCTTACAAAAGGCCCACTGCACCAGCAACGACAGCAACATAAGCGCGCAGCCAACGCGCAACAACAACAATTACCAGCATCAGCAACCACAGTGAGGCCGCCTTAATATAGGCCCACTGCAACAACAACCGCGCGCAGCCAACGCGCATATACAACAACACCGGCTAGAACAACAACAGGGGTCGCCACGTATAGGCCCCTGCACCATTGTAACAACAGCAAAAAGCGCAACTGAGCGCTAGAGACAACACACAGCAGCTCAAGCACTACCAATACAACACCACCATTGGCAACCAAGGTCTAATATAGGCCCGCTGCACCATTAGCAACCAACAACAACTATTCCGACCAACTACGTCCCGGTGAGTCCGTGCCAATTGGCACGTTAAATTAGAATTAGTTTTACTTTTTTTTAATTAAATAAAAGATAATAAAGTAGACATAAGAGGGAATTTCAACGTAACGTAAATAATAAGAACAAATAATGTTTTGAAGTAAAGAAAAGAAAATTAAATTAGATTTTGAATTAATTAAACTAAGAAAATAATTATATGGTAGAAAAAAAAAAAAAAAATTTACTTAAACATGTTAGGTACACCTAATTAATATAAACACAATAAAAGGGATTAACTAATGTAAAGTTAGGAAAAGGAAGAGGAAAAAGAAGGGAAATGAAAATATGAAAATAAAACTTAGGGCAAAACAATTATAATAATAATGATAAAACCAGAATAGACGTAAGGGGAAAATAAGGTTTTGAAACCAGGGTACGAAAGTGAGCTGTACAAAATACATTTCATTTGCTCATCGAGTAGCATGTCATTTAAGTTGTGTACAGCTTATTGCTTTGGAAACGTTTGCGTTTTGTTTGTGACAATTCCAACGAAAAAAAATTTATAAATACAAACGTTTCAAATGATTGAAGAAAATATTAATGTTTGAATGTATGTTCATGGGAAACAAAATGTTTTTTTTGTCTTGCTTTCCATTTTGGATGTAAATTAAAAAAAAAAATGTATTCTACAGTTTTCAAAGGGAACTTAGCTTTTGGATTTTGTGTTGTATTGAACCATGGAAGTAATTCCGTACAATAAAGTTTATTTTCGTACACTGTTTGAAACTTAGGGAAGTAAAATTAATAGTGATAATAATAAAAAGCAAAATAATAAATAAGTAAAATAGGAAAAAGAAAAAAAAAAAAAAGAGAAGAAAAAATTCCTTTTTTTTTAACGGACTAAATGGTTAAACTAAATAAACATAACTAAATAAAAGGCCACTATAATAAATAAATAAAATAAACTAAAATAACCATAAATCAAAAACTAAATAAATATTTTAAACAAATATTTAAATAATTAATTAAAAACCTAATAGGTGAAAAGGGGAAATAAAATAACTAAATAACTTAATTTGGGATATAAATAAACAAGTGAATGCGCACTTGTTAAAGGGTTTGTAGGGAAATCAATTTGTAGCATGTAGGGTAGAGTTAAATTTGGCTTAAGTTCGAATATGAAGTGTTAATAAAATTTTATGAAATGGGAATGCTGATTTCTTTGATTTAAAAGGCATATAGGTGGTTTGGATAAGGGGCCATCGAAATCAGGTGCGTCGATGGCCATGGACGAGGGTGGGCCAAGCACCGGGCGCTGCAACAACACCCGCGGCGCCCCTTTATGTTGTTCGGCCTTATATTTTTTTTTTAATTCCAGCCGTTGTAGCCGGTCGTTTCCGGCTCCTTTAAATTCAAATGTTTAGTTTTCAGTTATTTTTGATTTTAAATTTTAAATTCAAGTTTTATATTTCAGTTAGTTTTCGGTTACTCTTTTTGATTTAAACGGTTTTTTTTGTGTTTTTAGAGTTATTCCAAATTTCAGTTAGTTTTCGGTTACTTTTTGATTTAAACGGTTTTTTTTCCGTGTTTTTAGACTTATTCAAATTGCAGTTAGTTTTTCGTTATTTTAAAATTTTGTTTTTGCAGTTGATGCCAGTTAAGTTTCTTTTGAATTTGAATCTAACCGGCCTCATTTAATTGCTTTTGAATTCTTGATTTTTTTTTAACGGATTGTCCGTGACATCCGGGTTTAACCGGATGTTCGTTTGAGTTGTGTTTCTGCGTTTTGATAGGCATGATAGGAATTTTTCTGTTTATGGCGCAGGACAGTAAGGTTGGCAAGAACCCACCCCAGCCGACAATGACTAGCCACAGTGCACCGCGAAATCATGCCGACCGCCTTCCTTACTGCTCCATTGTAGATGCGTAACCATAACAAAGCCAAGCAAGCGTGCATTGGGCCATCACCTTAAGCTTCGGCTTATCATGTTGCCATGCATAATAGCTTATTTTACTCGGGTGGCCGGGCCACGCGGAGGTCCCTCGAAATGGAACGAATAATCGTTTGGACAGAGTGATTTCTATACGAGCCTTCTTGAACCACTAACCAGTTCTAAACCTTCGGTAATCGAAACCACGGTCAGATATTTCAATCGTAACTGGCAGGCTTTGAGAGGTTGTAGGTGTGAAAAATCCATGATGTCATTAAACTAAGAATTTGTTGCTAGATGGGCGCTCTCATTGAGTAGACGGGACTGAAGACTACTTATGAGATTGCCAACAGGTTCCTTCCTTAAAGTCGATGAAACGCCAGTGCATTTGCGTCAGTTCTATCTTGGGAGGGAGATCAAGTATGAGGTTTTGCGGATGGATGTGCTGAGGGGCGACCACCTGAGCTCATCGATAACATAAGTAATCCTCTATTTCGGGTGTCAACTTGGAATGCTCCTCCTCGTCCATTGTGTCAGAAGGAGCCCTGCATAGAAACGTCAGAACTCATACTATGTAGTAAGGAAATATCCATTCCATACTAGTATACAACTAGAATTTTCTGGCTGAACTCAAAAAGCTTAGTCGTGGCTGACTAGTTGGGCCCTGTTGAAAACTACTTTACTATTAGTTGCTTTCGGTGCAGGGAGCTTGTCACCCTGAATGCAGTGTCTGAAAGTCATCAAACATTCATTATACCTTTCATGAACATGAAATGGTATTATAAAGCCTGGTTTTCACTAGGTCAAATATTGACAACTTTTATCGACTTTATCGAAATAAGCAACCAAATCTCGATAAAATCGATGGAATTTGACATAATGAAAACCAGCCTTAACTTTGGTCCGATGTTTGTTAGTATGAGAAGAAGAAGAGATAGACCCATCAATAAGTATACCGAAATGATCAGGATGACGAGATGAGTTGATTTAGCCATGTCCGTCTGTCCGTCTGTCTGTCTGTCTGTTTGAACGTAAACTAGTCCCTCAGTTTTTGAGATATTTGGCTGAAATTTTGTATGCGGCCACCATTTTCCAATATACGAATCATTTGTCGGAACCAGCAAGATCGGACCGATATTACATATAGCTCCCATACAATCGATTGTTCCGATAAACGGATTTTGGGCTATAACTCCTGTAATTATATAGGTAGCAACGTGAAATTTTGGCGGTATTTCTATTTTTATATACGAAATATCAATGCTGAAAATCATCGAGATGGGATAAATATCTCACATAGCCCCCATACAATCGATTGTTCCGATAAACGGATTTTGGCTATAACTCCTGTAATTAAAGAGGTAGGAACGTGAAATTTTGTAATTACTGCTATTTTTATATGTGAAATATCGATGTTGAAAATCATCGAGATGGGATAAATATTTCACATAGCCCCCATACAATCGATTGTTCCGATCAACGGATTTTGGTAGATAACTCCTGTAATTATATAGGTAGGAACGTGATATTACTATTTTAGAATGTGGAATGTCGATGTTAAAATTCAATGAGATTGGACCAATATAACACATCGCCCCTATATAATCGATAGTTCCGATAATTTCGGTATGAGCTTAAGTTAAATTCACACAGGCTGTACTGGGATCGAAGACAGCTTTCCTTACTTGTTCTCATTTAAAATTGTGCACCGTCAACCATACAAGTCGTTTGTAGCCACTATCACGGTTGCCACTCGAAAAAAAAAAAATCTACCAAAATCTGAAAAAAAATCTACCAAATGGAAAAAAAAACTACCAAATTTTATTTTCAGGTATTTTCATGTATTAAAATTTTTTTTTTTTAATACAAAATAGTATTACATACATGTAACATGTAAGATTAACAAAAATTAGTTTTGAACATTTAGAAATAGAATTCATTTTACATTTACGAATTTATGTACATACATATGTGGTATTACGAGTAAAATGTATTTATACATTCAACGAGATCAAAAAAATTCATTCAACTTCATTCCCATTAAAAACAAAAAACATTGGAAAAAAATTAAAGGCATTAAAATGAGTCTTTAGGTGACCAAACATAGTTTGAGCCATCTGTTCTTCTACTTAGCTCTTTACAAAGCATTATATTGTTTACAGATTCAAATTCTAAGCGATTTCGTAGTTTTGTTTTTATAAGAGATAAGTCAAAAAATTTTCTTTCAGCTGCCGCTGAGCTGTGAGGCAAACACATTAAATTAGTTATAAAATCACATAATTCTTTAAAGCAACTTTCTCCTAAACCGTTTTTTACACCCTTTACCTTTTCCCAAAACTCTGGTATGGGTAGATTGGTATTAAAAGATTTACTTTGGAGTCGTAACAGTTTCCACTGTGTGGTAAGTATGTCAACATCACATTGAACTAAATATGAAAAATTGTTAATTAATGGCAGAATTCTTGCCAAGGACGGCAGTGCATGTTCATATTAAGTCACTGAAATGTAGAAAGGCATTCTACTCTGAGATTATTTGAAGAAACACTTACTTATCCATGCTGCAGAATATATTCAACTTCGGTATTCTGGTAGTAATGAATAACAGGAACCAATTAAAAAAAACTTGGCACGACTTTTCCCATTTAACGCGTTGTTTCTTCTTTTGTCTTTGACAATTCAAACGAATGCGAATGTAAAAGAGAAACTACGAAAACTGTAATAAGGTTGCCGGCTGGGCCAAAATGAAATAAAGTTGCCGTCTGGTACCAAATTAGAATACACTGCTAAAAATTGTATCCTCATTTTAAAATTGTTACCTTTTTGTTGGAAAAACTTTATATGATTTCTGAGCAAAAAAAAACTACCAAATCAGAAAAAAAACTACCAAACTACCAAATTCGAAAAAGTAAGAAAAAAACTACCAAGTTTGGTAGAAAACTACCAAGTGTGGCAACCGTGGCCACTATTACCGACATCACTTCACGTTTCGTCGCCGACAAAGTCATCCAACAAACATTGCACGTCGTTAACACTCAGTGTGCACAACACAAACACTGTTGTGTACACCGGCGCTACTTTTTCAGTTTCGCGCGTAAAATCCACCCGAAGCTGACAGGCGACCAGCATTTTTAGCAAGTTAAATGGTAGTTCTTAAAAGCGCGGCAAGTCATATGATTGGTTCGCTGTGACCACAAGTGTGTGCAGTTCGAAATCGGTAGTGGTTGACAACAACAAAACAACGTCACAGCGGTGGTTCTGTTGAGATCGTTGAGTTCAGCGCGCGTACTGAATACACCCCAATATGAAATGGTTGACTGTGTAAGCGCGCGACCGCACACGGCGACATCTATTGTGTACACGCGTTCAATGCTTTGCACGCGTTTTACACGCCAGCCACACAGCGTTGCGTAGCATCGTTGGCGTGGTGTTTTGTAGCAACTACAGCAGTGCAAGTAGTACAAAATCATATGGCGACCACCTGGTTGGTTTGCCAGTCGGTGTGTCCAAAACGGCTGTCAAGCTCGCTAGCTAATCACATGTGGCCGGCGTCGTGACTGGCGGACGCAAAACCAGCGCGTCATGTGAGTCACTAAATGAATAGGCGCACAAAATCGTACAATAAGCAGATGAGGCGGTGACAAAATTTCAACTCTTATGGAAAAATAACAAGTGCAAGCGAGATAACTATATGTATAGACATTGCAAAATGGTCGCATTGGCAACGTGAGCGGTCGCCACCATAGTAGTTGCGCCGTGTGCGATGCGCGCGTACGTGAATGGATTCACCGCAGCCACCCAACAATCAGACCGGCATTGAGTTAGCGCGACCGACCTACTTGTTTGCCCGCCTGTCAGCCAAGCAACCACACGTTGCTGCCGTCGACGTTGTTCGTCGTTCACGTTCACGTAATTTGGAATCACAATTGACGGGAAATCGCGTCATGTGAGTCACTTGCATGCTAGGCTCACATAATTTGGTTGGTAGTAAATGTGTACTGCTACTTTGACAGCGCTGACGTTATGAGTCGAAATTTGAAGTATGGAAACATGGCGCTGACGTTTGCGGTAAAAGTTTCCGTCAGTTGTGACTGAAGGTCGTGTCTGTGGTACTAGGCGCTCATAAAGCGGGCGTTAGTATTGTGTTGGAAGCAATTTAATGGATATTTTTAATCTTCCGCGAACTGTCACACTGTGATAAAAGCCGACAGGCGTTCTTTCCGTTAGAGTTTCCCTTAGCAATGACTGAAAGTCGAATTTTGTATCTCAGGCGCACAAAACGTGACTGCAAGGTAATGTGAATGCTTCAAACATACACGTCCCACTTGTTTACAAGCACCAAAGTTTGTTGAGCGAGCGAGCAAGTGTGTTGCGAAACCTGTTTTTCATTGGCATAAATGGCTGCCTTTATTCACAGGGTTGCCAGTTTACTAGTTTAGGTGTCTGTAAAAAATATGAATCAAAAAGGTTCATTCCAATATTGGGACGTTTCATTTCATATAAAAAAAGCATTATAAAATAAAACCATTATCCATAAAAAATATGAACTACATAGGTAATATCAATGAGGGCGTAAGATTTTACCGGATTTTGGTAAGATTAAGCCTAGGCCAACTTGAACGACGGCATGTAATCTCCCTGCAAAAATCGAGAGTACTCTATTTCCTAACCAAAAGTACTCCAATTGGAGCATCAGAGTACTCCAAAAGTAATCCTTTTTCATATACAAATTGTGCTCCAATTAACATTGCGATGTCCTAGGACGGGACCACCTACTCCAACCTTCGCTTTGTTTCTGCTACTCCATGGAGTACCTACAGTCAGCGTACTTTGCAATGTACTCCAATGTTGTTACTCTTTGGAGTATATACTGCCAGAGCGTTAGTGTCGTGATTTTCGTCGATAAGGCAAAAACTGAAGATGGTCCGATGAGGTATACAAAGGATTACCATTGGAGTACTCCAATATCAAAAAATTGGAACACATAATCCAACGATTTTTGCAGGGCTTTTCAACTCATAACTATAGTTACATAATTTCAAATGAACATTTATACTCCTATTTTTGACAAGTTTTCAAATTAACTTTGAGCTAAAAAGACCTGCAAGTGTGCCTTGTCGAAACTTATGAGTTTAACACCCCAGTTGACGTTAACTCTGATTTAAGCCTGATTCACACAGGTCGTTTTTCTAGTCGATTTTGTTCGTTCCACCGTGTAAATAGCAATTCGATAGACCCACACCTTGAATTGCAACGACAATGGCCGTGTTTTTATTTACACGCATATGCGTTTACGCTTAGATTTTGTATGGAGAGATAAACACTCAACCCTTATTTTCCATACAAATTTTAAAGCTGCGTCCTGGAAGGGTACATTTTTTTATGTTGAAAAGATATCACCATCAAATACACTTTTTCAGTCTGATATAAAACGGTGCTTACACGGCAACCCCGGATGGTTATTGTACGAATAAATATGTATGCAGATTTTTGTCAGATATATATGTGTGTGAATAACCATGGCGGCAACGTACAACCAATCGAAAACGCCGGTTTGGCATTACGCTTGCTCACTTTCTCTGCAGTATGAGACAATTGAAGACATGTGAGTGAATAGTTCATTTCCTTTCTGCGGTATTTTTTGCGCCTAGTATACTTAGTGGGACTTTCAGTCTTTCCTGACAGCAAACAAAGCAACCGCAGCGCCGTGATTAACTCATGATTAACTCATGATTAACCGATGAGTTTGAGATGAGTTTGGCCTCAAAAAATTTATCTAGACTACTTTCATGTATCGTACTCGAAAATATTGATACTTTTTTATTTTGACCTTTTCGTTTCCTGAAATGAGAAAAAAGGTCAATTTATTGGTAATATGTCCTCAAAAGAGTCATTATCAGACGGTAATTGTTAAAAAAATGTTTTCAATTTCATCATCTGATAGGTTTTTGTTGGTGCAGTTGGTGGCCGCAGTCTAATAACCGTCAGAATTAATGAATCACTCCAATGGGTTAATGCGAAAATGCCTGTATGAAAATAAATATGAATGTGTGCAAATTTCAGAAGCAACTTATTTTATACATATAGATATGTCAGTGTTGTTCTCTTTTAAACGTTATGTACCTACACTTACTTGATGTGCGCCGGTTAACCCTATAACCGCTAACACCGTCTGTAGACGGTCTTTGCGATTCAGTAACTTTTTAACGATATTGCTTATCGACAGCATGAACTTTGTGACAACGCCAATTTCATTCCTTCGCATGTTTCACGTTCACGTTACTCGGAATCACAAACTGACGGGAAATGCCGTCATGTAATTCACTCACATGGTGGGATCGCAGGATATTGTTGCTAGCAAATGTTCACTACCTCTTGACAGCTAGCTGACATTTCAATTTCGATATTTGAACATGGCTGACGTTGCCGGTAAAGTTTCCGTCAGTTGTGACTGAAAGTCGAGTCTTGCATATGAGGCGATCATGAAGCAAGCGTTGGTGTTATTTATGTTGGAAACATTTTTGCTTAAATAAAAGCAACGGTAGGCGTGGTTTATTTAGCATTTGCCGTTAGAGTTTCCATTAGCGATGACTGAAAGTCGAATTTTGTATAGCAGGCGTTCAAAAGTTGGCAGAAAGAAAACAATGGCCTCAGTAGCAAACAGTACAAGCAAGAGTAGTGTCAAACCTGTTTTTTGATTGGCCACACACACACCTTCATATACCGGAGACAAACAGTTGTTTAAAACTGCATATTACATACATATTTTTCACATAATAGCCCCTTAGTACACAAGACCGCCTGTAGACTCTGGGAAAGCCAATAATCGTGAAATAAGATTTACGCCGTCCACAGGCAGTCGTGGGTACTATGTAGAGGGTTGCTTTAACTGTTTCATGATTTCAAAATTTCATTCAGTTAGAAATGTATTGAATTTTCATTGTGATACGAGATTAGAAAAAGGGAAAAGAAACACAGAAGAACTATATAATCTATAAAAATGAAACTTTAAAATTAAATTATAGAAAACGTACCGAAAGGGGCTAAAAGGTCAAAATTTGTCTCCTAATTTTTTTGATTTCTTAAAAAACAAATCAGGAACTAAATTTTCTACTAATTTTATAAAATCGAATTTTGATGTGAAAAATCGATGAATACAAAAATACTCTGTGGAAACAAAATTTTAACGTTAGTAGTGACTGGTTCTCATCTCTAGTGTGGGGAACTCATAACATGTCAGTAAGTAGACACAATATTCATTATGGGACCTATATGTATTTATTTATGAAGGTATGTATGTATACCATTTAACGCGTCTTATATACATTTCGAAAGCAAAAAAAACTTGCTTGAGCAGCATGCAATACGATTAGTCTAGAAATGACTGTCAAATCGCATTGATTTGTTTACAAATAAACAGAAGTAATTTTACTAACTGGATGCTGCTTGAAAAATTTTTTTTTTTATAATATGTAAGATATGCATGCATTGAACGCATTGAAGTTGGACCGCGTATTCGCTAGGCCATTTTTGGTAATATAAGTGAACACCGCAGGCTTTGCATTGAAAAGCATAAAGCAAACAAATTTCAAAAGGAAAAAAGTTTTATTTTTAATTTTTATGCGTCCAACTTCTGTTTTCCACTTATTTTTTTGCCAATTTCACACAAAATTTCCAGAAAACCTTCGTAATAAATCCAAATTAAGTTTTTTGCACGAGTGTGAATGTTTGAAAAAAAAATAGCTGTTGGCTTTGACAACAATTTGACACCAGAAAATCGATCGAAATCAGAAAAAAAATTAAACAGCTGTTCATTTGCTGTCACCTGTCTTGTTTTATGATGTATGTACATAAATACTTAAAAAATATGTGTAAAAATATAACGATGACTGAGTGGAAGATCACTCTGTTTCAAAAAAGTTCTAGATAGGTTGTTTTTGAATCAAATTCTTAGATAGAGCGTTACTGGAAAAAGTATTAAAGAGAGTGTTTGATATAGGGAGTTTTTGAAAAATATTTAGAAATAGGGCGACCTGCCACCCAGTCCTCGATACATACCTTATAAGCTTTAGATGTATAAGTACGTGGCATGTACAAAGTACATTTACAAATACCTATATACAAAAATAAGAAAAAAGCCAAAAAATACCGTTTTATTTTTTTCGTGAGTGTTTAGTGCGTGTCGTGTTTTAGTAATTTTTTCCCGTGCGTGTTAGTGCGTTTTTCTAAAATCTGTTTCGTGAAGGTGCCGTGTCGTGATGCAAAAATCATGCACGCGCCCACCTGTAGTATAGATAGACCACAGTAGACGAAAGGTATTAGTCGCAGATAAATCTCTTTAGAGACCAATCGCACAATTTTTGCAGGGTGTTTGAGTAATAACCCTGCAGTCAACTTAACTAGTTTTATACTAATCAAATACCAGTCAGCCAGGCGGCCTCAACTAGTTCGAGTTCTGTAATTTTTCCATATTAGCAACTGGTATTTTTAACACGGCGATGTCCTACGAGATGGCAATTGTCCTTCTCTGCATCAGCACCATACCAATTGGCTGACTAGCCAGCCTCTGCATCAGGAATATACCAGTTGATATATTTGTTATTATATACATCAGTATCATACCATTTAAGATACTAGTTCGTATATACGTCAGGATCGTTCCAGTTGAAAGAATAGTTCACATATACATCAGAATCATACCAGTTGGCAGACTAGTTCATATATACATCAGAATCATACCAGTTGAAAGACTATTTCATATATGCATCAGAATCATACCAGTTGACAGACTAGTTCATATATGCATCGGAGTCATACCAGTTGGCAGACTAGTTCATATATGCATCAGAATCATACCTGTTGACAGACTACTTCTTATATGCATCAGAATCATACCAGTTGACAGACTAGTTCATATATGCATCAGAATCATACCAATTGACAGACTAGTTAAAAAAAGCATCGGAATCATACCAGTTGTCATACTAGTTCATATATGCGTCAGAATCATACCAGTTGATATAGTAGTTCATTTATGCATCAGACTCATAACAGTTCATTTATGCATCATATTCATATCAGTTGACATACTAGTTCAAATTTGCATCAGAAATATACCATTTGACATAATAGTTCACATATGCATCAGAATCTTACCAGTTGACGTACTAGTTCATATGTACATCAGAATCATACCAGTTGACATATTGCTCAGGCTATGCGGCAGGACATACTAATCATTATGCCCATTCAGATCGTGCCACTTGTCATACTAGTCCACGAATTTGACATTCATTCCAGTTGGTATACTAGTCGGTCTATGCACCAGTATCATAGTCAGGCTCTACATCAGCAATATACCAGTTTATTCTTTAGAAAGCAGCGACTATTTGTATTTACCCAAACACGAAAAAGCATCTGTGAATTACAAGGTAAAAAAGAAGGAGTTCAAGAGAAAAAGAAAAGCAATTGTCCTCTTCTGCATCAGCACCATACCAATTGGTATACTAGTCAGCCTCTGAGCTAAATGCTCTGAGTTCGATTCTCGGTAAAGTTAACACAAGTTTTTTTTTTCTATATTTTTTAAATTATGTTGTTTATTGTATTTTTAATTTAATTATTGAATTCAACTTGCAATGGCTCCTTTCAAATTCCGCGTTCGTCAAGTTTGATTATATAGGATCCACTTTCATACAAAGTTTTTTAAACGTAAAGCGAAGCGAAATTTTTGCAAATGCTCAAAAACGAGGCGCGCATTTGTCAAAGTTTTATGTAATTGGGGCTTTGGAGTTGTATTTTTAGGTAAGGTAAATTAAGGTTACTTAAGGTTAAGTTAGTCGTCCACTGCGGAGTTCCGGTCCCACATAGTATATATAGATAAAAGTAAGTCTTATTTTTACATCAAAAAGTGTCAAAGTAAGACTGCTTTCATGTTGGGCCATACACTCGAGTTAAAGGAGAATTGTTAGAGTTAATTTATATTGTTGTTGTCAATATACTCAAGTTTATGCCGCAACGTAAAAAAATGGCGGTTATATACCAACAGGTTGTCATAACCACTAACGAGACTTTTGCCGAACTTCTCTTCCAACTTATAGTGTGCTGTTTTAATTTTTTTCCTACAAGTTGGCGGGACCTAGTTTTTATACCCAGTGTACTAGTACTAGTACAAGGGTATATTAACTTTGTGCACATAACGGCTGTTTGTAACGGCACAAAATAATCGAGATAGATATAGAGTTCCATATATGAAAGTTCTTAGGATTAAAAGAGGAGTTGATTAAGCCATGTCCGTCCGTCTGTCCGTCCGTGTACACGATAACTTGAGTAAAAATTGAGATATTTGCATGAAATTTTGTACACAGGTTACTTTCTGGCCAAGGTAGGTTGCTATTGAAAATGGGCGAAAACGGATGATAACTACGCCCCCTTTTTCGATATCGAAAATTTCGAAAATCACACAAATTGACTTATCTCGGCAGCTGAAATGGCTAAAATGATATAATTTTATAGGTGAGTCCCCTTGGTCATTCTCTTATGATTTTTCCATAAATTTTTTATAGTGGGCGTGGCACCGCCCACTTTTAAGGGAAGCGTTTTTGAAAATTTGACTGGTCGTAACTTTTAAACTGATTACGATAGAACGATGGAATTCGGCACAAACCATACTAGTATCGTTGGGAGTATACCTGATGAAACTGGATAAAATCGCCCTTCAACCACGCCCACTTTCGATATCGAAAATTTCGAAAATCACAGAAATTGACATATCTCGGCAGCTGAAATGGCTAAAATGATATAATTTTATAGGTGAATCCCCCTGGTCATTCTCTTATGATTTTTTCATATATTTTTTATAGTGGGCGTGGCACCGCCCACTTTTAAGGGAGGGGTTTTTGAAAATTTGACTGGCCGTAACTCTTAAACAGATTACGATAGAACGATGGAATTTGGCACAATTGGGAGTATACGTGATGAAATTGGATAAAAGCCCCTTCCAGCCACGGCTACTCTCGATATCGTGAAATTCGGCACAAGGTATACTAGAGTTATAGGAAGTATACCTGTTGAAATTAAACGAAATCGCTTCCCAATCACGTCCACTTTCAATATGGAAAATTTCGAAAATCACATAAATTGACATAATTCGGTAAGGTAAATAACTAAAATAGTATAATTATAGTATAATTTGGTAGTTAAATTTGTAAGGAATTGTCTACTATTAACGAGTCCTAAAAGATGAGTTAATTTTGTTAAGTGAGCCACCTATAACTTTTTCGACGGCCATGTATTTTATTGAAAGTGGGTAGTATGGCTCAGAACGATTAAACAAAAATACGTATACAATTTTTCAAAATTCGAATTATTTTGAAAGTTATATCTATCAAGAGTTTTCGAAATTCCTCACTTTTTGATGATTTTCTCACGATTGGTCAACCCGATTTTGCTAATTTTTTAAATATATATAAAAGATGGTAGATATCTTCTACAAAAGGACATTTCCAATTTTTGCAACAAAATTTTTTTTGCAAACATTATCGCAATTTTTAACTTCTCCATCGTGGCGAGATGGCGCTTTTGTATGATGTTGTTGGGCATTGCATTAGTAACTATTAGCAAAACAAAATTTTTTTGGCACTTTAAGGGAGCGGAAGTTATTTACATCAAAAAGTAAGGAATTTCGAAAAGTGGTGATAGCTATAACTTTGAAAATAATTTGAATTTCGAAAAACTGGCCCAAACGTATTTTTTTCAATTTAAAACTTGGTCACAAATTGGGCTTAAGTATATTAGAAGTAAGAAATGCATTCAACTATAAGTAATATTTTGAGGGCACACGGACAATGTACATATATGTTATACCGTAGCATAAATAAATATTAACTAAACTAACTAATAAATTTATTGAGTTCGTTTTTCCCAAATTATAATATATATAGAAAATATATAACTTATAGGTACTACTATTGTTTCCATATACTGGGTATTTAATGTTCGGCTTACCCGAACTTAGACTTCCTTACTTGTTTTTTTTTTTAATTTACAAATCTGTGACTGTTCAAAGAGTTGAATGCAGTTAGGTTAGGTTAGGTTCAAGTGGCTGCCGCAGAGGCACACTTAGGCCAGTTTTGAAAGGCCCGTTGTGATACCACCAACACTAGGAAAGTTAGTCACGGGACCCGGCCATATGGAAAATCCCTGAGTTGTTGGGATTTTCCACATAGCAGATTCCCGGGACTGACACTCCTAAACCGACACTGTTACTCCTCCTCGAACCACTTAGATGACATTATGAAGGCCATCAAGTCCTTTATGTCCAGTTCAGCTATCTGGTTTAGGCTATCCAGGAAGGGAACTCCCAAAAAGCGCGTTCTCGCGCCGCTTAAGGCCGGGTAGTTGCAGATGAGGTGCTTCACCGTTTCTTCTTCCTCATCATCTTTGCAGCTCCTACAGCATCGTCGATAGGGCATATCTAGCCTTTCTGCGTGCCTACCACTAAGGCAGTGCCCAGTTAGAACACCTATTAATATGGAGATTTCTCTCCTTCTTAGGGCGTGAATGCCTCTAGATCTTTTATGATCCCTTTCGTTGGCAACAATCCCTAAGGTGCCGGACATCCAAACAAACCTGGCCAAAAGGGGATTATAAAAGATCTAGAGGGATCATAAAAGATCTGAATGCAGTTACTTCTACAAAAATTAACGTTCAACAATCAAAATTTGGTCAACTTCAGGATAACAGCACGAGATTGTTGATTTTACCAGTGTCTTTTTTCTGTGTATATACACAAGAAATATAGCAGTTGACATACTGGATATATACATCAGCATCATATTTGTATTTACCCAAACACGAAAAAGCATCTGTGAACTACAAGAGAAAAAAAAGAAGCAAACCAAAAATTTCAAATGTTTGCATAGTATCATGTACTACAATAGATCGTTCTAATGGTTGCGGTGTAATAAGGCCTTATAATAATAATGTAGTATGAAATGGAATTTTTCTAACTAGTATTTTTCTAAAATAGATTCGACTTTTTTTGACTACACCTTTTTCAGTTTAAACTCTGAAAGTAACAATTTATATTCAGAAAATTACAATTCATATTCAGAATTTCCATTTGATATTCAGAAAAATACAATTGACATTCAGAAAATTACAATTGATATTCAGAAAACTTTCTGAATATAAACTGGAAAAGGTGTAGTATAATTTCAACCCGAGATTCATACATACTTGCATACTAGTACGAACCAGGATTTTTCTGACTGGTATGATTTCGACCAGCAAATTATAGTTGTATACTAGTATGTTTTCTGATCAGATTGGCATTGATTGGTTACCCTAATCAGAAATGAACTAGTATGAATACACCACAAAATGTATAGTCAATGAACTAGAATTTTCGCTGATTAGTTTGGCATTGTATGGTTTAAAGCTAATCAACAATGAACTGGTATGCATATGCCACAAAATGCGTAGTCAACGAACCATATTGTTTAATGGTTTAAAGGTGATCAGAAATGAACTAGTATGAATACACCACAAAATGTATAGTCAATGAACTATATTGCTTGCTGAGTAGTTTGGCCTTGACTGGTTTGAAGCTAATCAGCAATGAACTAGTATGAATACACCACAAAATGTATAGTCAATGAACTATAATGTTTGCTGAGTAGTTGGACATTGACTGGTTTAAAGGTGATCAGAAATGAACTAGTATGAATACACCACAAAATGTATAGTCAATGAACTATATTGTTTGATGAGTAGTCCGACATTGACTGGTCTAAAGGTGATCAGAAATAAACTAGTATGAATACACCACAAAATGTATAGTCAATGAACTATATTGTTTGCTGAGTAGGTTGGCCTTGACTGGTTGTATAGTCAATGAACTAGAATTTTCGCTGAGTAGTTTGGCATTGACTGGTTTTAAAACTAATCAACAATGAACTGGTATGCATATGCCACAAAATGGTTAGTCAATGAACTAGTATGTTTGCTGAGTAGTTCGGAATTTGACTGCAGAGAATGGATATATGTATTTTAATTTCTTCATTCCCTATCCGAAACGTTTGTAAACAAAGTTGTGTATGTATGGCTGCTTGTATGCGCTTGTATTTATTTTCCGGCAATTTGAAATCAACCACTAAAGGCTGGTACATAAGTATCTCTAGCAAGCACTTTATGTGCGCCTTTTATGGTGGTTGCGACTTTCAGTCATTGGTGATGTATGCCTCGCAACATCATTTGAAACCATTTAAATTTACGTCAAACAATTACTTGCTCTTTCCTTATGTACTCCGCTTAATCCTATAACCGTTAAAACCGTCTGTAGACGGTCTTGCGATTCAGTAACTTATTTGTTAACGACTAGTGCCTACCTCTAATGGGTCAGTTACATAAAGCTTTATTTTGACTTTACCTCAAACTTTGACTTTGACAGAAAAGTTCGGTATACGTATTTGAACGAAGCATGGCAAATTGGAGACCTCAAAGTTGAAGCAAGGCAAAAATTTGGCAAACTCTCAAATTTTGCTTGCTTTGCTTCCTTTGACAATCAGATGTTGATGACTTTGCTTTAATTAGAGAATAAAAAGTTGGAGGAAATAATAATGAATTCATGTTTTCTCTATTAAATTAATATATTAACCAAAACTCTCCGAATACAAAGAAATAAATAACGAAAAGAAATGTATAAAAGAAAAGCGTCAAAGCGTTCGTTGTAGCATACCTCTGAAGTTGGACGCAACGTTTTGAAGTAGCAAATGTCAGGCGAGGTTAACAAAGCTTTATGTATTCGACCCTTAAGCGTCGAAATTTGTTTACACAGTAAAAAATGAAAGACTACTTTTTTTAAATTTAATACCAAATAGTATTATTTTAAGACCCTGAAAAAGATTGGAAATTAAATTTGGACTAATGGTTTTAAAATAATACCAAAATAATACTAAATCGCTCTCTCTCTCTCAATTTTGGCAATTAAATTAGTCCAAATGGTCTTAAAATAATACCAAAATAATACTCTTTCTCTCAATTAAACGGAAAATGGTATTAATTTAATACTTTTTGGCGTTGTTATATATAAACACCAAATTGGTATTAAATTTAGACTTTTCTTTTTACTGTGTAGAAACTTTGACACTTGATGATAACAAAAAATTAAATCGTTTTAAGTAGATTTTTATTTGACTTTTAAGATAAGCTTCGTAACATTTTTAACTAAGCTAGGATGTCGTTCCTAGTAAATTATGTACGATTTAATGAACTACGAAATAGCAATGTATGTAAGAATAAATATTGGATCCTTCGGTTTGGCAGAAGCTATAGCTTATAGGTTATCAAGTAGTTATTGTTGCAACCCAAGTAAGGCAGTCCGCAGACGAGGCGCATTGTCATAGACGCGTACTCGTCATTTCACTGAGCGCGAATTTACCTGCGTCTCAAGATCTGCACGACGCTGCAGATAATAAAGCAAAGAACTGTCAAAATTGCAATTTTAGAATTTTAATTAATTAATACATTTTCCACACATTATTAACACATATTTCTTCCGATTGTACACATTTTCTATTTTGTCTTTCAAAAGAAACAATTAATTTTATTTGAAAAAAGAAAGCAAAGCCACGGCACACAAAAATCGCTTCGTAACATGGTGATACAAACATTTTAAAAGTCCCTTTTAGCTGCTTTTTTGATCTATCGTTCCTGGGAAATTATAGACGATTTAATGAACTACGAAATAGCAATGTACCTACCTAAGAATAAATATTGGATCCTTCGGTTTGGCAAAAGCTATAGCGGGTTATCAAGTAGTTATTGTTGCAACTCAAGCAAGAAAGCTGGAGCGATTAAGATGATCGGAGACTAAAAATTCATACATACATACTGGTAGTCAGGGATGAGCTGCAAAAATGTAGGCCACCGTATTTTTATAAACTTTCATTGATGGGTACTCTAACAGCAACAGTGTAAATTAAAATTAACTGAGATACTCTTAGGCTTTGACACCAAGGAGGTCGTCGTAAACCTTGCCTTGATTAGGCCACCTTGGTTGGCATTTACTTCGAGGAAAGGTGAACTAACGGTTGAAATACTCGAGAATGACTGCACATTTTTGTGCGACTAGCAAAAAGGCATATTGAACGAAAACACTAAATGCCGTCGGCATTATTATATTTTCGTAATGATGACTGAAAATCTCGTAATTTGAGTCACCAGCATAACAGGCTCACATGCAATAGGGTGATATTTTTTTTTTGGTTGTTGTATGAATCTCAAAAGTTAGATAATATTTTGCGAAAGTCGCCGGTTCCAAAGTAAACAGACGTATTTACTTTTTAAAATTTTTGGGAAAACAGCATTTGAAACATTTATTTTTTCATAGAACTCCATTGTAAAAGTGAAATTTTGAATGCCGTTTCAGAAGTACATATAGTATTTATTTAGAAAAGGAATAAATATTTTTTGCTTATCTAGCAAATTGCCGTTTTTAACATAAAGCTCATTCTTCATAATACATTTCGATTATTCATTTAAGCTGCCATTAGCCATACGTAGCATAGACTTGACTTGACAATAAAATTCTTCATCTAGTCCATATAGATAAGAATTTTTGGATGTACCCAACAAAGATTGGAGTTACATTAGAAAAGTACGTAACCCCATTCTCCAATGTCTAAAGTGGTAAACAGATAGAACGTCATTGCGTTGCGTGGCATTTATAGCTTTGGCAAAACCGCGCAAGCCCGAAAAAGTATCCCCCAATGAACGCGAAAATATACAAGGAAAAATCAGCTGATTATATCATCGCACGTGAAAAGATTAAACTTGGTGAAGTCTCTGCGCTAACGCGCGTTGAAAAGCGTTATGAGACAGGTTGCATTGAAGTATGTAATTTTATCTCAGCTGTCAAAAATGAAATGTCACGCAACGCGACGCCAAATATAACGACTAACCGGAGTTTAATTGACCTATTTTGTATGGTTGGCTGTCAAGTTAATCACCGATTAGGCTTAATCGGCTTTTATGCAAGTGGCCCTAAGACTAGATGACATTTGGATTCGAAATAGCACACACGCTATAGGACTTAGTGACCGTTTTTTTATTCGTCACTACGTTATTTAAAAACTAATTCAGATTCACGAATAAAAATCTCCGTAATTTTAAGGTCGTCGTAAACCTTGCCTTGATTAGGCCACCTTGGTTGGCATTTACTTCGAGGAAAGGTGAACTAACGGTTGAAATACTCGAGAATGACAACACATTTTTGTGCGACTAGCAAAAAGGCACATTGAACGAAAACACTAAATGCGGTCGGCATTATTATATTTTCGTAATGATGACTGAAAATCTCGTAATTTGAGTCACCAGAATAACAGGCTCACATGCGATAGGGTGATATTTCTTTTTTTGGTTGTTGTATGAATCTCAAAAGTTAGATAATATTTTGCGCAAGTCGCCGGTTCCAAAGTAAACAGACGTATTTACTTTTTAAAATTTTTGGGAAAACAGCATTTGAAACATTTATTTTTCCATTGTAAAAGTGAAATTTTGAATGCCGTTTCAGAAGTATAGCATTTATTTAGAAAAGGAATAAATATTTTTTGCTTATCTAGCAAATAGCCGTTTTTAATATAAAGCTCATTCTTCATAATACATTCCGATTATTCATTTAAGCTGTCATTAGCCATACGTAGCATAAACTTGACTTGACAATAAAATTCTTCATCTAGTCCATATAGATAAGAATTTTTGGATGTACCCAACAAAGATTGGAGTTACATTAGAAAACTTCGTAACCCCATTCTCCAATGTCTAAAGTGGTAAACAGATACAACGTCATTGCGTTGCGGTGGCATTTATAGCTTTGGCAAAACCGCGCAAGCCCGAAAAAGTATCCCCCAATGAGCGCGAAAATATACAAGGAAAAATCAGTTGATTATATCATCGCACGTGAAAAGATTAAACTTGGTGAAGTCTCTGCGCTAACGCGCGTTGAAAAGCATTATGAGACAGGTTGCATTGAAGTATGTAATATTATCTCAGCTGTCAAAAATGAAATGTCACGCAACGCGACGCCAAATATAACGACTAACCGGAGTTTAATTGACCTATTTTGTATGGTTGGCTGTCAAGTTAATCACCGATTAGGCTTAATCGGCTTTTATGCAAGTGGCCCTAAGACTAGATGACATTTGGATTCCAAATAGCACACACGCTATTGGACTTAGTGACCGTTTTTTTATTCGTCACTACGTTATTTAAAAACTAATTGAGATTCACGAATAAAAATCACGTAATACTCTCCGTAATTTTAAGAATTTATCTGCTAATTTAAATCGCTTCACAAATTTGGAAATCATTTTTTCTTTCAAGACCGATTAAATTTTGGGTTTCATGCTGCCGTCGGCATGTCTGTCGTACACAGTCACGTACGTTCCCAATCACAAATGACGGGAAATCGCGTCAATCCAGTCACTTGCATATCAGGCACACATAATGTACTTCATGCAATGAATGAAGAAGAGTGGATACCTAATTTAGTTTAACACACAAATAAATGTGCACAGTTGCTTAGTATTGATACAGGTACATGTGCGCACCAGGTGGTAAACCTTAAAAAATATAGAGGAAAAGGCGCCTTACAAGCACTTTCTGAGCGCCTGATATGCAAGACGCGATTTCTAGTCACTGCTGACGGTGAAATTGACTCGTTTAAAACGGCTAACGGTACAAACGCTGAATTCGCAATCGTATTGCTTTTCAGCTATCGATGTTCATTTATAAAATTTGAAATTTTGAGTGGCGAATTTTCACTGTACAAAACATTCGTTTGATTCATTATTCGCTGCGCTGCATTCGATCAATGTTGACTAGAAATAGCGTCATGTAAGTCACTAGCGTACTAGGCGCTCAAAGTGCGAATGTTGGTGTCACACTCTTGTTGTGTGCTTCTTGAATCAACGAATGAATGAAATAAAATTTAATCAAAGTAGAGTGCATGTTGAATGGTAAATTCTGCTAAGAGTACCTCATTCAGGCAGTCTTCCGTTATTCATTCGATCAGTGTTGAAACTAAAAGTAGCGTCATGTAAGTCACTCACATATCCGGCGCTCATGCTATGACTGGGCGTCTCCATTCTCCGACTGTGAGATTTGCGAAATAAAGAAGCAGCGCCATATTGCCGGCAGAATGACAATGGACACACACACAATCAGATGGTGAATTTACGGCATAGTATACCTTATATAGTAGCGCAACTCACAAAAACACACTAATGCACACGCACAGCATATTCCCCATAACCACAGAAAATATATTCTCAAACGTTTGGCAAATAATGAGGGTCAAATTTTAGAATAATGTACCACGATTTGGACAAAATTTATTATAGGGAATGGTAGAGGGTCGTATGTATAAAAACTGTGAAGGTAGAAACGTCGGACATTTATATTATAGTTTTTATATTTAATACTCATTTGGCAAAAAAGTTGATCTGCTACTGGTAGTTTATCTTTGAATCGAAAAATTATTGATTGATTAATTGATATTAAGTTTTCAAAAAGTGAGAATTGACGTTGAAGGTTTCATCTCAAATGCGTCTCAGGTTGATATCAAACAAAATGGCTTATTGGGCTTCACACTTTTCCTTCATTCCATTTCATTTGGAGTCACTCAGCCAGTGCCTTCCACTCAAATTCGTAAGAAGAAGAAAATAAGATGCCAAACTATAGTAGGGATAAACAATGATTTACGGCCTTAAAGTACGGGCACATCTAGCGACACGACCAACCCTGCAAAAATCGTTGGATTATGTGTTCCAATTTTTTGATATTGGAGTACTCCAAAAGTAATCCTTTGTATACCTCATCGGATCACCTTCATCTTTTTGAAAGTCGATCATTGCTCGTGCCTTATCGACGAAAATCACGACACTATCGCTCTGGCAGTATATACTCCAAAGATTAATAACTGTTTACGCGGCATAAGCTATGATTATTTCGATCATTTCATATCTTCTGCATTACATACCAATGTAATTCGCAGATAGTTTATAGAATTTTCTGAATACATAGCTTATAGCTGCTTCAACAAAGTGTGGTTTTAGCACTCACGCTAGCCTCCTATGCATACGCTTCGAAGGGGATCTACGCCCCTAATGACAACGATGCATATAAATAACTTTTGGAAGGGATCTACGTCCCAAAATAAATACTAAGTATAAAACAATATAATGTGGGTAAAGTGAGTGTCAATCAGCTAAGGCTGCTAACTGCCTCAGGGCCTAGTGCTGAGTATCATTCAGCTTTTGCTGCTAACTGTCAAGTTTAATAAAATGATTTTACAGTCCACTAAACTAAATAGAAAATTAAAATAATAAAATAAATAAAATTAAAACGACTTTGGTTGAGGTGGGATTCGAACCGGCAACCCCGGCCAACTCCCTCAAAACCATATAATTAACAACAACAATAATAGTAAACTGCTCGCCGCCCACCTTTAACTCCAGCTTAGATAATAACATTGGAGTACATTAGTAGGTACTCCATGGAGTAGCAGAAGCAAAGCGAAGTTGGAGTAGGTGGTCCAGTCCTAGGCCATCGCAATGTTAATTGGAGCACAATTTTTATATTGTGACGAATTCGATGATTCCTTGATTATTTTCCCTGAGTTCGATCACTGTACGTTAAATAAAACACTCTGATTCTGCTTAATAAGTAGTAAGCTTTATTCAGTATTAAAAACCGTAGTACAATATCGCGGGTTAATTCACTGTTCAGTACTTCACTGTACAACACTTCAAAATGAACTGATTGATTTGCGTTGTCTTTGCGCGGTTTATATACCCTAGCAGACAGCAGCTTCACAACCTAGAAATGTCTACACATTTCTGGTTTAATCGCGCAACCGTGTTCTCAAAACGTTTATCTATCGTCATCTCCTCTTTGTGCCACATTCGCAAACCTGCCTCTCGCGCTCACAGCTATAGTTGTGGTAGTGCCGCTAGTGATGGAAATACGCTAGAGTTGGGAGATGAGCGATTCTTGAGAACATTCGCCACACTGCCCTCCACCTAAGTCTGATCGTCCCGATCAGACACATTTCCCGATCCAAACGTTGCTAGCCTCTCCAGATGAACCACCTTCAGTTTGTTTCGTGGTCTTCGAACAGTTTGTATGCGGTAGACAACATCATTTATCCGCTTTATTACTTTATATGGGCCTTCCCAGTTACATTGCAGTTTTGGGGACAAACCTTTCTTTCGTTGTGGGTTGTATAACAGCACTAAATCCCCTTCTTTAAAACCTTCCGAGTTGATGGCTTTGTCGTATCTGGCTTTCATCTTATCACTCATGATCTTCGTCCGTTGTCTTACAAGATCGTGTATTTCTTTCATTTCTTCTTCCAAGATGCTAGTGGATTTCCTGGCATTTATTCCTTCATCAGCATTTATCCCAAACTTCAAGTCAGCTGGCAACCGCAGATCATTCCCAAAAATTACTTTTGCCGGAGTCTGACCCGTTGTTTCATGTATTGCCGAGCGATATGCCATCAGGAACAAGGAGATGTGCGTATCCCAATCTTTCTGGAACTTATCCACTACTTTCCTCATGTGCTCTTCCAAGGTTCGATTGAAACGTTCCACCATGCCATCTGACTGAGGATGCAATGCAGTTGTTCGAGTTTTCCGAATACCCAATATCTTGCACATTTCTTGGAATACGACTGATTCGAAATTCCTGCCTTGGTCAGAATGTAACTCCATCGGTACACCAAACCTCGCTATCCAATGGTTAGTGAACACCTCTGCAATGGTTTCTGCCTCTTGATTTGGAATCGGGTAAACTTCTGGCCATTTGCTGAAATAGTCCATAACAACTAATACGTACTTGTTCCCGAGTTTGCTAGTAGGAAATGGACCAGCTACATCCATGGCAATCCTCTCAAACGGTGCACCTGTGTTGTACTGCTTCATCTGTCCATGACTTCTCGACTTCGGATCCTTTGCTTTCATGCACACCTCACAGTTGGCAATCCACTCCGCTATCGACTGCCGGCAACCAACCCAATAGAATCTCTGCTTGACTTTCTCCAACGTTTTCGTGACTCCGAGATGACCTCCACTTGGGCCATTATGTAGCTCATTCAAACCATCAGAGATTTTCTTCCTTGGGACAACTACCAGCTTCCGAGCGCATTGACCATCTTCGCTTTCCCATACTCTATGTAAGCAACCGGATACCAATTTCAGACTGTTCCACTGTGCCCAATATGACTTGGCAACAGGACTCTCTGCTGACATCTCCTCTCTTGTTGGTCGTTCGTTTTGCTCGATTCCTTGCATCACACGTACCAGATCTGGGTCCTTTAGCTGATGCTTCCTTAGTTGATCTATGTTCCATTCGTCCGTAGATGTTATAGTCATTAGCCGCACATCTATAACATCTTCCTTGGCCTCAGCTTTCGAACAATGCTTGCATTCTAGGTTACATGGTCGCCGGGACATTGCATCAGCATTGCCGTGGTTGCTGCCTTTGCGATGCTCTATGGAAAAGTCATAACTTTGTAGTCGCTCTATCCACCGTGCCAATTGACCTTCCGGATTACGGAACTGCAAAAGCCATTTCAACGCTGCATGGTCTGTCCTGACGTTGAATCGCTGTCCATAGAGATACTTGTGGAAATATTTGATGCACTCTACCAATGCCAGTAGTTCTCTTCGTGTTACACAATAGTTCCTTTCGGGCTTCCCAATTGTGCGGCTATAGTACGCCACTACCTTCTCCTGCCCATCGACAATCTGTGACAAAACCCCTCCAATCGCGTAACCGCTCGCATCTGTATCCAAAATAAATGTTGAGCCTGGGATTGGATACGCTAACATTGGGGCAGTGCACAGCCGTTCCTTCAAGGTTTGGAAAGCCACTTCATGTTCCTTCTTCCAATCAAATGACATATTCTTCCTGGTCAACTCATGAAGGCTACTGGCTACGCTGGCGAAATTCGGTAAAAATCGACGATAATACGTGCACAGTCCGAGGAAACTTCGTAGCTCATGTAAATTTTTCGGTCTTGGCCAATCCTTTACTGCTTCGATCTTCTCTTTAGCAGTGCAAATTCCCTCCGTAGTAAACTTGTGACCTAAGTAACTTACTTCCTTCTTGAACAATGCACACTTTTTGGGACTTAATTTCAGACCGGCGCCAGCTATCCTTTGGAAAACTTCCTCCAAGTTCTTAAGATGTTCCTCAAAGCTTTTTCCCAGCACGATTATGTCATCCAGGTACACCAAACATGTTTTCCAAGGCAGTCCTTTCAATACTTGATCCATGAGTCTCTCAAAAGTAGCTGGAGCGTTACATAGTCCAAAGGGCATTACCGTAAGTTGCCACAGCCCCTCTCCAATGCTGAAGGCTGTATTTTCCTTATCCTCATCTTTCACCTCTACTTGCCAATAGCCGCTTTTCAAGTCCAGTGTTGAGAACCATTTCGTACCAGATAGTGAGTCCAGAGTATCGTCAATTCTGGGTAATGGATAGCTGTCCTTTTTCGTTACGTCGTTCAACTTCCGGTAGTCCACACAGAACCGCATTTTTCCATCCTTTTTCTTCACTAGCACTACTGGTGAGCTCCATGGACTAGCTGATGGTTCGATCACGCCGCTGTCACTCATTTCTTGTATAATTTCACTTACCACTTGGCGTTTGGCCAATGGAACACTTCGAGGAGCTTGGCGGATTGGTCTCGCGTCACCGGTATCAATGTGATGCTTCACTACATTGGTCCGACCTGGTTTGGAGCCATCCTTGTCAAATATGGTAGAGTACTTTAATAGAAGTTGGTTTGCCTTATTCTGGTGGTCATTTAGTACTCTTACCGGTATACGTCCATCTTGTTTTGTCATAGCCAGTGTTTTTCCTACTAGTATATCCGTCTTTGAATTGTTTGCTGCCTCGACAACCCACAATTTGTTTGTCCCATAATCTCCTTCAATCCTTGCCCAAACGACTGCCTCCGACTTCGGTGGAATTTGTTGGCTATCTTCCACGAGTACCCGCTTACTGATGTACTTGTTCTCGTAACCAAAATTGAGTGGCACATCCATGTTCTTATAGCTCATAGTCCTGTTTTGGATGTCGATCTTGATGCCTTGGTTGCTTAAGAAATCCACACCAACTATGATCTCATCAACAATATCTATATAAAATTGTGCAGTACGGTGACATTTCCAATTGCGATTTCACATGTTACTTCTCCTTGAACTTGGGTGTCCTCACCAGTCGCCGTACGCAACTTTGCTCCATGTAATGGCCTCACTCCTTTCTTGACTAAATCAGATCGAATGATGGAATGAGATGCGCCCGTATCAATAGTCAGTAAACGCTCCTTTCCGTCCACGAGTCCTCCAACAGTAACATTACTCGACTTCCTTCCGATCTGTGAGACAGAGATTATGGGGCATCCGATTGCGGGAGCCAGCCTACGCCCCTTGCGGCTGACTCTCTTTAGTTTAACGGTTGGTTGGATTGGGAGACTTGCTCATCTCCTTCAGCCTTGCGCTTACGTCCGCTTGCATTATTGGAACTAGATCCAGATCCACAATAACGTGCAATATGACCAGATTTCCCGCACTTGAAGCATTTAATGGCCGCTTCATTTTTCTGTTGCTTTCCGTTCACTGCTTCTAGGATTGCGTCCACCCATTCTGGTCGTTCTACTTCCACACGATGAGCTTTGTACGCTGGTTTGCACAAAAGTGATGCTGTTTCTTGAGTTAGAGCATGTGATACCGTCTCCGCAAATGATCTCTTTGGATTTGCATAGGTGGCCCGCTTCGTCTCCACATCACGTATTCCATTTATGAAACTTTGTATCTTTACCCTCTCCATGTACTCTACAGGTGCATCCGCGTTTGCTAGGTGCGCTAACCTCTCGATGTCCGATGCAAATTCTTGTAAGGTCTCATTGGGCTTCTGGCAGCGATTTTGTAGCTCTATTTGGTAAATCTGCTTCCGATGCTCGCTACCATAGCGTCTTTTAACGGCTCCCATCAATGCTTCATAGTTGTTCCTTTCACCTTCTAGAATAGTCTGTAAGATTTCGGCTGCAGGTCCTTTCAATGCCACAAATAAAGCAGCGACTTTGTCTTCAGCGCCCCAATTGTTCACAGCTGCTGTCTTCTCAAACTGTAGCTTAAATACCTGGAATGGAACAGAACCATCAAAAGATGGGGTTTTTACCTTGGGAGAACTTGATACAGCATTTGGACGATTCAGTTGCAAATCCAGCTTTCAACGCATCTACCTCGGCCTCGATTTTATCCTGACGTTCTCTGAACACCTCTTGTACTTGTGTTATTTTTGCGTCCTGTGCTTCCAGCTGTGATGCCATATAAGCAGTCTGTTCCTCCAGTTGAGCAGAGATCTGTGTCATGTGTGTCTTTTGTTCCTCCAACTGGGATGCAATGCAAGTCTTTTGTTCCTCTAACCGTGTTGAAATTCCGGATGTAATACGTGTCTCCTGTTCTTTCATTTGAGATGTTATGTTCGTCGACATCTGAGCCAATGCAGCCAATAACGAGTTTGTGTTCACGTTTTCCACAGGATTCGGGGTATCCTTTTGTTCTTCCACTTTCGTCGCTCCCTCTTCCAAAAGCTGAAAAACATGATCGTTGATTCGTTCTGCTTCCATCGCTTCTCGTAACCGTGATTGTAGCTCTGCTTTATTCGTCCCCTTTTTGCGTTTTTATCGTAACCACCATTTTTTCGAAATTTACTTTTTGATGCAAATTTGTTCATCATCCCTTAGCGCATCATCTGGAAAAAAATTATAGCTGAAATCCTTACAGTTATGTCAAAAAATGGCTATCTTTTTTATCGTATCCACCAATTCATAAATGATAAAAAATAAAAAAAAAATTTTAAAAATGCTCTCCTGTAAAATTTGGGTTTTGGCGTTTACGATAAAAACGCAAAAAGGGGACGTATTGCCTGTTGTTGCCAATCCACGTCGTTCCAACTCATTTTTCAGTTGCTGGATCTTCAATTCATTCAACTTTGCCATGTCCTTGCAATGTCCTTGTTTTATCCTTAAAATGTCCTTCTTTATTTAACAATACCGCTTCTGACACCAATTGTGACGAATTCGATGATTCCTTGATTATTTTCCCTGAGTTCGATCACTGTACGTTAAATAAAACACTCTGATTCTGCTTAATAAGTAGTAAGCTTTATTCAGTACTAAAAACCGTAGTACAATATCGCGGGTTAATTCACTGTTCAGTACTTCACTGTACAACACTTCAAAATGAACTGATTGATTTGCGTTGTCTTTGCGCGGTTTATATACTCTAGCAGACAGCAGCTTCACAACCTAGAAATGTCTACACATTTCTGGTTTAATCGCGCAACCGTGTTCTCGAAACGTTTATCTATCGTCATCCCCTCTTTGTGCCACATTCGCAAACCTGCCTCTCGCGCTCACAGCTATAGTTGTGGTAGTGACGCTAGTGATGGAAATACGCTAGAGTTGGGAGATGAGCGATTCTTGAGAACATTCGCCACAATATGAAAAAAGCTGGAATTATTGGTGATGTTTGTCGTAACGCTGTAGTCGTATACCTAACGCAACCCTATGCGATACATTTTTATCGATTATTGGTGCGGTAACCGTAAACAGCTGATTGACTGCAAAAACTTGTAAGCAAGGTAATCAGCTGTTTATCGTTACCGCGGAAAACCAAAAACCAATTGGTTGGCTACGATCCGGTTACGACCTTAGCGTTACGATAGGGCACCAATAATCGATTGCATTAAATCCCATAAGGTTAAGGTTGGTCGAATCAGCTGATTGGATACGACTACAGCGTTACGACAAACATCACCAATAATTCCAGCTAAAGGATTGCATTTGGAGTACTCTGATGCTCCAATTGGAGTACTCTTTGGATAGGAAATAGAGTACTTTCTATTTTTGCAGGGAAATAGTTGCCATTTGATCAGTGCAAATTTAAACTTCAGTGCGAGTTTCAACGGCCAATTTGAATGGGATAAACTCGAGTCAACTTTAGTCTGTGGCTTAAACTTGCACTGAAAAACTGGGCCTATATCCTGTCCCGTGGTGCTGCTGTCGCTAGGTGTACAATGCTCCATAAGAACACATGCAAAGCATATTTGGTCGCGTCGTATCGCGGCGCTAGATGTACCCTTAACTCAGGTAACCCCAGCGTGACCATATGGTCACGCAAGAAGTAGTAGTTGAATTCAAAAAAAAAAAAAAAATCAGATCTGATCCAAATAATTTCCTTTGAAGTGAGCGCGTGTGAAAAAGTTGAAAGAAAAAAAGATGGCAAAAAATGCGAATTTTGATAGAAACAAAAGGTCAGTACCGTAATATTTTTTGAAGTGTGTTGTTTCTAAAAGAAGTTCAATTTGAATAATAATAAAGTGAAATTATATTTTGTAAAAAAATAAAATGTTCTTGTTGACCATTAACGGTATTTTTTCCCGGAGGGTTACTCTGTATTGCGATGCGAAAGAAAATTTTTTCGCATTTGCCTTAGCGACACTCTGTAACTCAACTATCGCAACGGAAATTGACATTTTCGGATTTGTTTTTTCCCTTTTCGCATTCATTTTTTCCCTCTCGAATCGCGTACACTCTGTATCGCGAAAGTGAAATGTCAATTGCTTTGTACATTCGGATTTGTCTTCCTACAACAAAACGCAGTCGAACCGCTATCGCACCGCTAAACAATTTTGAATAAAATTAAATTTTTAAACATATTCTTGTAAATTATTGTAGAGCTATTAGTATACTTACCTTTCTTATCGAAAAACATGTTTATTTTGGCGCTTATTTCGCAAAATTAATAAAAAAAAATATTTTTTTTTTGAAATTTGTAAGAAAACTTCAATTAAACTAATAAAATTATGTTTATACGGACGTGATTTTGCATATGCACACGCATGCACACATATTTCAATACACATAAAAGGTATATATATATGTAGGTAGAAATATCTTTTGCAAGTACAAGTGTTTGCAGCATAGCAACAGTTAGGCGCCAAATTAAAAGAAATGGTATGGGTAAAAGCATAGGACAAGAGCCTTCACTTGAAGTATGCAATGAAAATTGTCAACTTGCGGTTAGTTTTACAACAGTGATGCCAACCCAAGCAAGAAAATAACCAAAGGCCGCAGAACGCAGCACTGTTAGCATTGCTATAGCAATACAGAGTACCATTTGCTTATCGTATCGCATTTCTCTTTCGAATCGCATTGAATTTCGAATCGCAATACAGAGTGACCCCCTGGCGTCACCATATGGTCACGCTGGGCTAGATTAAAAGCTCATTTTATGTAACGTAATTTTCGTTCAAATGAATTGAAAACTTTATAATTCGTGGTGAATTCTTTCCAAATTTTCAGACGTTTAAACACACAAGAGGTTATTGAGTATCTAAATGACTTTTGTGATAGCGATGAAGAAGATTCACCCGCTGCTCTATATATCTTACCTCCGGACAACGAAAATGGGGCAATCAGTGGAGCAGATGATGGTGATGAAGACGACGTGGGTAAGCCAGAGGATATATGTGTTGGTCAATTGAAAGCACCTTGTGAATTAGTGATGAGCAGTGGTAAAAGGGTTTTAACGATTGATACTGACGATGAGGAGGATGACTTGGAAGTTACTGATTCTGTGTTGATCGACGTATTAGAAAACTCTACTCAGAACTTGCAAACTAATTTGTTAGAGGAACAGGGCGAAATGTCAATAGAACCGTCCTCATCACAACCTGAAACCGAGTGCTCGAAATGTAACGTTGGGATTTGCGTAAAATGTTTTGAGAAATATCATATGCCAGCTTAATTATTAAATAAAAAATGTTTTTATAAAAAATAGTTTTGAATGCACATATATATATTTTTTTAATAAAAAAATAGTTTCCAATACATACTTAAATAACTGTTTAAATAATTTTCCTTTAGTTCACACTTGTTTAGTTGAAATATGTGGGATAAATCTTAGCTTTACTGAAAAAAAAAAAACAAATAGTCACACCTCAATAGTCGGTTTAGGAATGATGCCCTAAAATATGGATGGTACCTAAATGATCATTGGACCTATAAAAGTCATCCCTTAAAATATTTCAGAAATCCCAGACAAACAAAGTACCAGGAGGATTTGAGTTAACTTTATTCTGAGTGTTATTGCCAATCTTATAACTAGAAATTAGACGGTAACTTTAGCCGGAGAAAACCAAACGGGTGTAAAAGTTGTCGGATTATTTATTTACCTGCAAAAAGATTAGTTGGTTCCACATCGAAAATAATGCCTAAAGGGTCAATTACATAAAGCTTTTGTTAACCTCGCCTAACATTTCAACCTCAAAACTTTGCGTTCAACTTCAGAGGTATTCTACAATGAACGCTTTGATGTTTCTCTTTTATACATTTCCCTGTAGTTCCACAGGTATGCCACTAGGCTTGAGATTTCTCATGCTCGCTGTGGCGGGGACTAGTCCCTCGCCTGACCACAATCAATGTATTTTCTACGTCCTTTTAACATTAGCATGTCATTGCGAGGCCTTGAGAATTATCACACCCAAAAGGAGGGACTTTAGGACAACCTACCACTCAATGCAGATTATAGGCCTTGAGAATTATCACACCCAAAAGGAGGGACTTTAGGGCAACCTACCACTCAATGCAGATTATAGGCCTTGAGAATTATCACACCCAAAAGGAGGGACTTTAGGGCAACCTGCCACACACTGCATATTATAGGCCCTACCAATTATCACACCCAAAGATTATTATTTAGGGCAACCTGATACTAGGATTAATGTTAATGATGGTAACTTTGTTGCAACATTCATGTAGAAAAAGCTTCAACAAATTTCATGTACAAACATAACTATATATACATATTTGTTTGAATGCTTTCTTTTTTCTCACACCGACTAACTAATTGTTTTCAATATTTTTCACTATTTTTTTTTTGAAATTTTATTTTGACAAAAAAATAATTTTAATTTTGTCAAAATTTATCGAAAAATCATGGCATGCTGCGTCATAAAAATAAAATAATTGCCCATTTCCTATTAGACTAAGAGCTGGCTACGAAAATAAAAAATGATAAGGTGCAGTAAAAGTGATGATATAAATATCTTCCTTACTAGTTGAGAAGCGGTGTAGCGTTGCCGGCAGAAGTCCTTCCCGGGGAGGGATGAGTGGGCGTGCGTTCAAACATGTAAATTTTTATTGAAAATAAAATCATAAGGTGCAGTTCTGAAATTTGGGGGGTTACAGCTTTTAACTGTAGAAATAAGGTAAAATTATTGCCAGAACTCTAGGTCGGGATAAAGCGTTGCCAGAAGTCGGCAAAGTTGTAAAATTTTTCTTTAAAATTTAATGATAAGGTGCAGTTCTGAAATTTGGGGGGTTCTAGTTTTTAACTCTAGAAATAAGGTAAAATTATTGCCAGAACCCTAGGTCGGGGATAAAGCGTTGCCAGAAGTCGGCAAAGTTGTACAAAATTGTTTAAATTTTAATGATAAGGTGCAGTTTTGGCGATTTTGTATTAACGTTAGCTCAAGGCTAAGTATATATATGCTAAGATATACAGAGTTCTGGCAATAATTTTACCTTATTTCTACAGTTAAAAGCTGTAACCCCCCCAAATTTCAGAACTGCACCTTATGATTTTATTTTCAATAAAAATTTACATGTTTGAACGCACGCCCACTCATCCCTCCCCGGGAAGGATTTCTGCCGGCAACGCTACACCGCTTCTCAACTAGTAAGGAAGATATTTATATCATCACTTTTACTGCACCTTATCATTTTTTATTTTCGTAGCCAGCTCTTAGTCTATGATAACTCAACCTGTATAATTGAACCATAATCAATTCCAATTCTTTTTTTCCATTTTTTTCTTTTCAAACATTTTACATTTGAAAGTTTGATAGCAATTTTTTAGATGATTTAGGTATTTTACAGTGATCATACAGACAGTAGTTTTTATAATTTGTCATAATAGTTATATAAACATACCTAGCTTAACTTATGTATATGGGCATTTCCTAGCGTTGCACAGTGGCCCAGCCCCATACACAAAAATCAAAAATGCTGATTCTTCAGAAAGAAAAGCCACCTTTTATTGGCACGTTAAACGTTATTCTACTCATTCAAAGTCGACTGTTGTAAAAAAAAAAAATCGAGAAAAAGTTTGTTTAAATAAGTGCGATTTTAATTTTTCAATAATTCAACTGTCAGTGTAAAAAATATTCAAGATAAGAATAGAAAAGCAAGAAGAAGGTATGTTTCATGATTTATCAAAAGAAATTAGTGAAAACAATTAAGTTTTGAGTAAAATACAAGGTGATGAAGTTGCGGTTTTTTCATTCGTATTTACATTTAAACTTTTAACAACTAAAGATCACTCTTTGTCAGGATATAAGAGCTGATTTGAGTTCCTTCCCTTTTTTCCCCTTTTTCTCAAAATATCCTGTCCAAGACCCGTTAAAACTTACTTTAGAACGGTACAATTTTCTGCCCTTCCCGTTTTTTGCAATTTTAACAAATTTTGTTCTTAAATATGGCTAATAGAAACCCCATAAATTATGTGTCAAAAATGTATGCAAATATCGCGAAAAAAGGGGAATTAAAAATCGCGCGATTTTTAATTCCAAATTTTCGCCTGCGGCACTTTTTTTTAATAGAGCCAGTATTTTTACCTCAGTTTTGAGTAAATGATAAATTAATAACGCTAAATATTTTAAATTTTTATTAAAATAAAAAATAAAAATTTGGCCTGCGGCTCTTTTTTTTTAATAAACCCAGTATTTTTATTAAAATAAAAAATTAAAATTTTTTAATAGACCCAGTATTTTTAACTCAGTTTTGAGTAAATGATAAATTAATAAGACGAAATATTTTCAATTTTTATCAAAATCAAAAATGAAAATTTAAATTTCCACACGGGGCTATTTACTTTTGAAAGAGGGGGTTATTTCCAAAAAAAAGGAAATAACGCCCGCGGGCGCTATTTCTTTTTATTGGCGGGCGTTATTTCTCTTTTGAAGAGGAAATAACGCCCGCGGGCGTAATTTCCTTTTGACGGCGGGCGTAATTTCCTTTTGACGGCGGGCGTTATTTCCCTTTTGAAAAGGAAATAACGCCCGCGGGCGTTATTTCACTGCACCACCTACATCTGTTTACTTTGGACCGGCGACATGTAGGTGTTGTTATTTTTGCAAGCAACACCAGAGAGAATTGTCTTATCAGACCAGCTGATTTAACTTTTTTCTGATTTTGTATGAATGTACATAGGTATGCAAGCTTGCCGCCACCTGTCCAGAGAGAATTGTCTTATCAGATCAGCTGATAGAAACTTTTTTCTAATTTTGTATGCAAGTGACTGACCCCCGATTGATGGAGCGCCACCAATAGGGTGAGAGAGCATAACTGAACTTCAAACGGCCGTTTCATTAGTCTTAATTTTTCTCGACTACGAATGGTTGATCTTTTTCCGATTTATTAAATAAAAGTTTGGATTTTGCTAAGTTTTTTAATTTTTTTTTACATTTTTTTGGTAAATTTTTGCATAAAAATAAAGGTAGCAATGCCTAAAACGCGTAAGTGTAGAGTTCGCGAGTGGAGGGATAGCCTGTTTATCCCTCGGGAGGCACACCTGGCGCCTACCAACGCCTTCGTCTGCGAACGCCACTTAGAGGAGGGAGCAAAGTCGGCTAGATTTCTCAAGCCAGGTGCGATCCCCACCCTCAATTTAGGAGGTAAGTTGTTTAAAAAGTGATTGTGTGTATGTGGGCAGCAGAAAAAAAGTGGGGTGATCACCACCCTCAAATATGTGTCTTATAGTTAATGAATGTATGTGCATATATTTGTATGTTTGTGTGTGAATTGTGCTCGGTCAGTGCTCGTTTGCAATTTAGCCACCAGCTTTTCTTTCGTTTCAGGTTTTTTATAAATGTATGTACATGTGTATGAACCTACTTACTAACTAATTAAATAAAAATATAATTAAAAAAATAAATTACAAAACTTATATACTTAAACTTCTTTTAATTTATTGAGTTCGTGGTAAAAAGTAAAGTGAGTATGTACCTACACGCCATACCATGACCTACCTCAAACCCAAATGCAAATGCCAACGACCTACCTCAAATAATCAAAACACAAAATTATGCGCACAACTACACATAAGTCCATACTCCTACCTTCACTGCACCGCGCCATCCCCCTCTGATTTTACGTTCTCTGCTTCAGCTTTCTGCGTCGAAGACTAACACACTTCGTTCTCTGCGTGGAAGACTAACACACTTCAGGGTTCTTCGTCGAAGACTAACACACTTCAGTTTTCTGCGTGGAAGACTAACACACTTCAGTTTTCTGCGTCGAAGACTAACACTCTTTGTTCTCTGCGTGGAAGACTAACACACTTCAGTTTTCTGCGTGGAAGACTAACACACTTCACTTTTCTGCGTAGAAAACTAAGGGGTCAGTTACATAAAGCTTTATTTTCACTTTACCTCAAACTTTGACTTTGACAGAAAAGTTCAGTATACGTTTTTAAACGAAGCATGGCAAATTGGAGACCTAAAAGTTGAAGCAAGGTTAAAATTTGGCAAACTCTCAAATTTTGCTTGCTTTGCTTGCTTTGACAATCAGATGTTGATGAATTTGCTTTAATTAAAGAATAAAAAGTTGGATGAAATAATAATTAATTAATTTTTTCTCTATTAAATTAATAAATTAACCAAAAAATTCTGAATGCAAATAAATAAATAACGAAAACAAATGTATAAAAGAGAAGCGTCAAGGCGTTCATTGTAGCATACCTCTGAAGTTGGACGCAAAGTTTTGAGGTAGCAAGTGTCAGGCGAGGTTAACAAAGCTTTATGTATTCAACCCTTAACACACTTCGTTCTCTGCGTCGAATACTAATGCGTCCGCGCAACGATCAATCTGCTTGAGGTTACCATGGCAATCGGGCTGAGGTTACCATAGCAACGCGTGCTTGTGTGCGTGTCGCGTGATTGTCGCTTGCCACGCCACACACAAGCAGAAAGCATCAATCACCATTTGTACTGAAAATTCGTAGCGTGCGGAAGTCATCGGATGAATGTTTTTTGTTGCTTTTTTATTTTATTTTACTTTATTTTGTTTTATTTTATTTTCATTTATTTTATTTTACTTTATTTTATTTTATTTTACTTTATTTTATTTTATTTTATTTTATGTTATTTTATTTTACTTTATTTTATTTCATTTTAGTTTATTTTATTCGTAATTGAATAATGCGTTTCAACGTAAAATCTTTTTCTTCCGCGAACTTGCTCATTTCACGTTCTCACAAAACTAACACACTAATGCTTGTCAATCACTTCGGCCACGATCAAATAGACCAGCTGTCAATCGAAAAAATCTAAAATTTTTGATTTTCATCAACGAAAAGCCGACAACAAGTACGTGTGAGCCGATTGCCACCGGTTTCTATGGTAACCTCAAGCATTGCTGGATGGTTGCGCGGACGCATAACACCCCAATAAACATTTTTAGCTAATCTCAATTTGAGAACCAACCATCTTCTCAAATCTCAAACGTTCGTTTTCAATTTGAGGCGAAGTAACCGTTGATAGCATTCTCAACCTAAAAGGCTCATTTTTAATATGGGATTTTCCTTGATTTTCAAATGTTTCTCAAACTGAGCGGAGTGGATCGAAATGGAATCCACATGCTCTCATTGAAATATTTTTTCAGAGATGCCAATCATGCAAAACAAATACCCATTTTAATAAAAAGCGAGTTTCCATTTATGCAGTTAAATTTTACATAATATTTTTTTAATTAATATAGTTCAACAAATAATCCTGTTATATAAACAACATTTGAGAAAAAGTTGAGAATAGATGTTTTCTCCAACGTTTGACTTTTTGGTGCTCCATGTTTGTTGGGACACTTCAGTTTTCTGCGTCGAAGACTAACACACGATGTAGAAGGCCACGCCCAAACCTTTTTTAAATTTTTTAAACAAAACAATTTGAAAACCAAATCATCGAAGGGTCCAAATTCGAACTTCGAAAGCCAGTAACTAAGTTTTGGAGGCTAACTTCGAAAACAGGGAATACCATTTGTTTACTTATCTCTTAATCTCTTCAAAAAAATTGATTTAGTCCAATACCCAGAAAAAAGTGGATTTTGTCGTATAGCGTTATTATATTGGAAAAACGTTATAAAAATTCAGACCTATTTTGCAGCTACATACCTACTTAAGTTTTGTAGTAGTATAATTTTTTGCGTTCGTGTTTTTATTTGGAAACCGAAACCGGAACGAAACCGTAACCAAAACCGAAATAAATTTTGAAGAACGAAACCGAAACCGTAACCGAATCGTGTTACAAACCCGAAACCGGAACGTTATTTTAATCGGTGTCATTCCTTGAAATTTTGAATCCATAAAACAAGTTTTAATATTGTTAGGTAGGTAGGTAGAAGTGGCTGCCGCAAAGGCACACCTAGGCCAGTAATAAAAGGCCCGTTGTGATACCACCAAACACTAGGAAAGTCAGTCCCGGGGCCCGGCCATATGGAAAATCCCAGTGCTGTCGGGACTCTCCATATAGCCGAAACCCGGGACTGACACTCCTAACCGACACCGCTACCCCTCCTCGAACCATTTTGATAACTTGATGAAGGCCATCAAGTCCTTTATGTCTAGCTCCGCGACCTGGCTTTAGCTAACCAGGAAGGGAACTCCCAGAAAGCGCCTTCTCGCTCCGCTTAAGGCCGGGCAGTTGCAGATGAGGTGCTCCACCGTTTCCTCTTCCTCTTTGCAACTCCTGCAGCATCGTCGGTAGGGAACGCCTAGCCTTGCTGCGTGCCTACCAATAAGGCAGTGCCCGGTTAAAACACCTATTAATATGGAGATTTCCTTCCTTTTTAGGGCGTATATGTGTCTAGATCTTTTAAGATCGCATTTTGGCCAGGTTTGCTTGGATATCCAGCACCCTGGGGCTTGTAGCCATCTTTCGTTGGCTTCGCGGAGTGTATGCTCCTTCAGCATTAGCTTGCACGTGGCAAACGGCATACCTATGCGCTCTTTATCTTGAAGAATCTGCTTGGTCGTGCCCTGCCTGGCAAGTTCGTCTGCCCTACAGTTTCCCTCAATGTCCCTGTGTCCCGGGACCCATGTGCGGTTCACGCGGTTCTGTTGGGCCATCTCTTGAAGAGATCGACGACAGCTGAGCGTCAGTTCAGAGTTGAACGAGTAAGAGCCAAGGGATTTGATGGCCGCTTGGCTGTCGCTGAAAATACAGATATCCTGTCCGATGGTGCGTTCACCTATCCAAGTCACGGCGTCCATGATTGCAGAAACTTCAGCCTGGAAGACGCTGCAGTGATCAGGTAGTCTAAAGGAGAGTTATAGGTCCAAATCCCTTGAGTAAACCCCTCCTCCGACTCTGCCGTCTAACTTCGAGCCGTCGGTGTATATAAAAGTGCCGCCATTAGTAGCGGGACACCGATCTATGTTCTCCCAGTCTTCCCTGCTGGGAATGTTTATTCTAAAACAACAATCTCCGACTGTTGTGGTCGCACACCGATCTGTGCTCAGAGGGAGAAAGCTGTAAGATCTTAGAATACAGGAGTGTCCAATAGTGCTTGCGCCCCAGACGGACGTTTCCCTTAGACGCACAGCCGATGCTGCTGCTGCCCGGTACCCTTCCAGATCGAGTGGCAAAAAGCCAAGAATGGCTTGGAGAGCTTCATCGGGCGTTGTTCTTAACGCCCCGCTTATACAGATCATGCTCGATCTGTGGACTTTTCCTAACAGATTTAGGTTTGTTGCCTTTCCTAGCGCAGGCCACCATACCACGACTCCATACAGCATAATTGGCTGGATTATCGCAGTGTAGATCCATCTGCAAATTTTGGGGCTGAGCCCCCATTTTTTGCCAATGGCTCTTTTACACGTGTAAAGTGCAATGCACGCTTTCCTCTGGCGCTGGATGACATTCTCCTTCCAGTTAAGCTTTCTATCTAGAACTGTGCCTAGGAATTTGGCTTTGTCAGCTAAGTTCAGGCGCACGCCATCTAGTTCTGGTAGGTTCAGCGGTGGTATCTTGTACCGCCTGGTATAAAGGACAAGCTCCACCTTTCCCGGGTTGATGCTAAGTCCGCAGCGAGAGGACCATGAAGAAACTTCTCGCAGTGCTACTTGCATCAAGTCACACAGGGTTTGTGGGAATTTGCCCCTATATGCAATAGCTAAATCGTCTGCATATGCCACTATCTTCCCGCCCCCCCACCTTGTGTCTCGTAGCAGCGAGTTTAGGGTGAGGTTCCATAGGAGCGGGGAGAGAACACCACCCTGAGGCATTCCTCTTGTGACATAGCGTGAAAGATCAACTGTTCCCAGTGAAGAAACTATTTTCCTTCCCTTTAGTAGTTGATCAATTAGTCCAATAAGAGACCTATTTATGCCCAGGTTTGTTAAAGCAGTGTTAATAGCCTCCGGCCTTATATTGTTGAAAGCCCCTTCGATGTCCAGAAAGGCCACGAGACAGTACTTCTTTTCGTGCAATGATTTTTCAACAATAGAGACTAGGCTGTGGAGCGCAGTTTCCGTTGATTTACCTTTGGTGTAAGCTAGAAATAAGGTTGCTATCAATAGTAGAGGAGAGATAATCGCTAATTATCCTCTCGAAGGTTTTAAGTGCAAAAGACGAGAGACTGATCGGTCTGTAGTCTTTAGGCTCATAGTGTGAGGCCTTCCCAGCCTTTGGAATAAAGACTACCGTGGCGTTTCTCCAGGAGCACGGAATGTAATTAAGAGCCAGGCAGGCTGAGTAGAGAACTACCAGCCATTTAGCTGATATTTCCAGCGTGTTTATAAGTTGTGCGGGGAAAATCCCGTCTGGCCCAGCTGCCTTGAACGGCTTAAAGCTTTTGATTGCCCACCTTACCCTTTCCTCCGTAATGGGTATGTTTACCGCCAGGTGTGTTGCAGATGCTACAGGTGCATCATACAAGTTCCCCGGAAAGTGTGTGTTCAGGAGCAGCTCCAGGGTTTCCCCTTCCGTGCTGGTCCAAGATCCGTCAGGCTTCCGTAAATAGCTAATGGCTGTTTGAGTTTTTGATAGCACTCGTCTAAGTCTCGCTGTATCATCGACTTTTTCGACCCCGGTGCAGAAATTTCTCCACGAAGTTCTCTTCGCTTGCCTTAGAGCCTTTTTATAGGCCCTCACTTTAGCTTTATATTCGAGCCATTCAGGCTCCGTACCGATGCTCTTGGCCTTGTTAAATTGCTTCCTGCATGATATACGGAACGAATCCAGGTCGTAAGACCACCAGTGGGGTCTATGTTTGCCGCGTGGTTTTGGTACTGGACAAGCCTGCTCTAGGGCATTTGAGAGCGCCGTTGTAAAGGTCGTTACCAGATCATCCAGTTCTCCCACTGATGAGGGGGCTTGTGGAGGTAATACTGGTAGGTCCCTAGCTAATATTTGGTTATGTAGCTGCCAGTTAGTGTTGCGTGGATTTCGTTTCATAACTGGCTGCTCAACAATAAAGTCTAACACAATTTCTATGTACCGATGGTCAGAAAATGAATGCTCATCAAGAACACGCCATTTTCTGTCCCACTCATAAGCGCCTTCGCTACAAACAGTGAGGTCTATAACCTCCCTACGAGCTTTAGTTATAAAAGTAGGCTCGTTACCCACGTTACAAACCACCAGGTTAGTTGTTAGTAGGTAGTCAAACAGAGACTCGCCCCTAGCGTTAATATCGGAGCTTCCCCACTGGACGTGATGAGCATTAGCGTCAGCTCCAATAATAAGATGGCTCGTACAGAAATTATCCATCAGATCTTTCACCTCCTTTTGTGGAGGAGGTTCTTCGGCGTCATAGGGCATATAGACCGACGCCATCGTTAGGCTGGTGCTGCCGACTGTTAAGCTGGCAGCTGTAACGTCACCATTTGAGTAGTTGGGTAATAGAAAGGTGTTTAGCTCAGACTTTACCAAAATACAGGTTCTGACCTTGCCCTCATCATTGGCTTGGATGAGCTTGTACCCCTTAGTCCCCAATCCACAGATCCTAGAGCTATTGACCCAGGGCTCTTGGATAAGGACCACGTCTACGTCGCCTTTAGAAAGACGACTGCTTAAAACAGCCGAGGCTGCTTTAGATTTGTGCAGATTTATCTGAAGCACCACCAACATGAGAGAGCTCAGACTTCCCTGCCGCCAGCGTGTCGTCGAGGTCTGGCCTGTTCCGGGGGCTGTCTCTCAACGAGGAGTTGTTCAGAGCACCTGCACGATTTGGCGTGGCGGGAACCCTGCTGTCTGAAGCAGCATCAACGTTAGTGTGCTCAGGTTTAGTCACGATCGTGACGTCGAGGCCTTCTTCGTCAAGCAGGCTTTCTTCTATCGCCGAGTTGTTCGCAGCACCATCGCAATTTGACGTGGCGGATAACATACTTTCCGCGTCGGACTCCTCTGCTTCCCCTTCCGATGCCTCGATCTCCGAGTCCTCCGGAGCGTCCGGCGCTGTGCATCGCCACGGTATACGTGGATCACGATCTGACCCAAGCCGTAATGCACTCGTCCGTTGCACCGTTTAAGGGGCTCGAGCGCCTCCTTATTCAGAGTGATAACCACCTGTCTATTGGGCCCAACCACATCATCGACCAGATTGACGCCCCAATCCTGCGTCGGGAGAGACGGATTCCAGACCTGCAGCATCTCAAGAATATTCTCGGGTTCTGCAGGGACGGCAGGAATCCATGCCCTTGCCCTTGGCCGAGCAGGAATGTCCTTCCAGTCGACGACATCTAGTCTTGCCCCTGGATAGACTTCACCCAGTCTTGCAACTGCTGCCTTATACAGTGCGACAGTTTTTGCATCCTCGCACGCGAATATTTTGATCTGACCTTGGTGCCAGCCCGCGTCAGTACCTCGCGGCGGACTACCCGGAGACTCACGCATTAAGTGGAGGAGGGCCCTGCCCATTTCATTCCGGACATACAGCCACTGGTCTTTGGGGATGGACCAACGGTCGTTACCTCGGTCAATGAAACCTATAAGGATTCTGTCCTTGGTTACTTCAGCAAAGCTGAGTTTTCCCACTACGGGGTTGACCTGATGCCGCTTCGGATGGGGGTCTACCTCTCCGTCCGATCTCTGGCGTTTGAAGGGATTACCGTTCACCCTCTTAGGCACATAGGGCCTCGGGAAATTTGGTATCAGAGCTTTCGCTTCCTCCACCATCTTCCTTTCTTCCGGCGACAGCTTCTCCTGCGATGCTCCCTCATATTTTTTAAGGATCCTTGCGGCCTTTCTTTTATCCCAGTACGCAAAGCGTCGGGGAGATGCCTCTTGGGGGGGATTCAGACTCGTAGTTGCCATCGCGGTCTCTCCCTTTGCGGCGTCTTCCTTCTCTTTCGAAACTCTGAAACCAGGTCGTGAGACCATTGCCCCAGATGTGAAGAGATTGGGTTTCGTACCAGCGCCTGATGGAAGTTTAGCTTCCGCCGTTTTCTGCTTGACTGCGTAGGCAGCCGCACTGTTGCTTGCTCCCATCAAGTCACTCTAACTTGATAGCAGTTTGGGGGATGACTGACCCGTAGTTTCCATCGCTGTCGGCCTCCCAGTTAACTTTGAGGCGGAGTTTGTCCTCCGGCGTTGTGTTTTCGCTTGCTCCAGCATAGTTCTTCTCTGCTGCGGAGTAAACGAAGTCGTTAATTGCTTTGTATTTTGTGTGTTCTTCATCTTGTTCGTACGACCCCTCGCCGGACAAGGCCAGCTTAGGGTCAAGGGTAGTGTAAGGGGAAGTGTGTCGTCCGCCGCCGCAGAGCCCCATACCGCGGTAAGACCATAGTTACTCCCTGAGGCGGCCCGGTGTCAGTGAGGCTCCGTTCGACTACAGCCACGATTTGCCTCCCGGCTGCAAACGTCCAATGGGCACGGTATCGCATAACACCCTGGATTGGGAGGGAAAAGTTTTGCACATTTATATAGCGAGCCGCTTGCTTCAAGACAGACGCCCGCTTATAGCCGCACCTCTTGGTGTACAGACGCTGCGAAAAAGACCCCGGTGAGCCCTTAAACCAAGTATGTCAGAGTGGCCCCCCCCCGGGGCTCCCTCTCTTTCTGCCGCGAGCCTAGGTAGCTCAACGTTGCCCAGAGTGCACGAACGAGGACGGAAGAGTCGGGATTGAGCGCGGTCACTCAGCAACCACACCCCATTACACTCCATATTGTTAGGTAATCCATGGTAAAAATTGTTGAACTATTATGCGTCCCAGAAAAATTTACATTTCGCCCATATACCTATATTAATACGCTGTCTCTACCATTATTACTATGCAGTAAATATAGCGACAATAGAAATTCATATCACGACTATAGATATTGACATGCCGTTCAAATATATTAGTATTCTATCCATAGATATAAAAAATAGTATATCATATCGAAATGGTTGACATGTAATTTTACTGAATGAATATAGCATCAAACTCGTCGCTATCAATAGTGATATTGTCACAACATTCAAGGCATTTCTCTCAGTGAAGACTTTCGGCGATGCCACACCAGAGAAAATACTCGAAAAATGACAAACGAAGATTTGATAAACCGAATCGGACCCATACATTTCAAACATGCGGCAGTTACCATTGACTAATACCTACTTCTGCGTTAACTAAAGAAATTACAAATTAATTACCACTCTCATAAAAGGCAGAGCTTTCTCTAATCAATAAACCCAATTTGACAAGAAATATCCATAAATTCATATGGTTTTATTCGGGCTATGGACTCTAAATCTACATCACGCTAGCGCAAGTAGGAGCTGTACGAATGCACATTTGCATTTTTTCATCTGAATATTTAATTAAGCTCGTAGTTTTATTCACATACTTCAATTACAAAAATTAAAAAAAGTCTATCCTTCAGCGGTGGGCGTGGCTTACAACCTATGTAGGTATGTGCTCTTAATTTTACTGAAAGACAAGTCTTATACCTAGTAGGAAAGCGATGTGCAAAATTTGGTATTGGTAGGCCCAAACGTTTCTGAGCAATTGAATTTTATTCCACTGTTGTTGTTGTTGTAACGAGGTGTAGTCCTACCTAAATGTCAGACAGGGTCACCCCGAGTGTATTGCTCTTGGCCGGGTCGATATAAGAAAACGGTGCGGGTCGTTTCGGCACGATGGGTACATCACAAGTACTGGTACGGTTCTCGTAGAACCGGCAATACGAGAAACTAGCCGTGTAGGCCATGTACGTCATTTAGCGTTACCTACTCTTACACCCTACTCTCCATACAAATCAGGCCACTGTGCCTTGCGGCCGTTACGTTCGAACAATTTTTTTAAGTTACACATATGTATATCTGTTGCGGATGTTATTTTACTAGTAAAAGCTCAAATTTTACCATACAAAATTGAAAATTGGTTGACTTTTCTGGGAAACATCCATATATTTTGAACTGCTTTAATTGCGTTTACGCCACGCCTACTAAGTAAACCCCTAGTGAGGTAGTGGAAATCTTTTAAACACCCACATCTATGCAAAAATTCGCTATTAAAGACTTGCTGAGCTTTCCCTAGTAATAGATATAACCAAAAAGCCACCCTACTGCACCCCAGGACTTTTACGTTTCGTTTTTAATTTGAACTTTTTCTCTCTCGCACTTCCTACACACACAGGTCCTTGTTGCGCGTTCAAGAATAAATCTCTAGTAGGTGTTGTTGGCACGTGCCCAAAGGATGCTTAAAAAATTGCATTTTTAAATGAGCTGAAATATGTATAAAGTGGAACAAAATCTTACACCACCCCATGGACGCCCATTTTTTTCATAATCTGAAGGATGAAAATTAAATACATATCTTTTAGCCAAGAATTAAAAAAAAGCATTGTGTGAAAAGTTGTAAGACTTTTTTTTATTTCGCAACACTGCCTGTGGAAGGACATTTGCTGGTCGCCTCATCTTCAACTGGCCGCAAAGCTGTGCGTGGTATCGCCACCAATAGCGCTAAATGGCAGCCAGTCAAGCCAAAGAGCCAACAAACACAGCACAAGTGCAACCCAAACGGCCACACATATGGCCGGAATTGTTTTGTGTCTGGCATGTGTGGGCCGGCAACTTTATCGTCGTCAAGCGAACACACATAGTCAATCGAAAATCAGTGAAGTGCGCATACCCCATGGGGTTGTGTATGCAATGTCGGTGGCCTAAGCAAGTCAGTGCATAAGACAACCCGGTTGTTGGGTTATCGGTGGCTGTTGTTGTCCCACCAATGTAGCTTGTTGATGGCCTTACTGGCGCACACTTGACTGGTGGCACAGACGGTGCTGATGGCACACAGTGGCGAGCGAGTCAAACTGAATGATTCCGATAACACTTTCGTTTTCTTGTTCCTACTAGTGGCTGGCCGCTAAACAGGCGAACAGAAGCGTGTAACACGACTGGCTAGCTTGCCGCTGAAAGAAACTTTATTTCTTGATTTGGTGCTTTTTCCCGCCAACCTGAAAGCACTCCCGCCGCGCGTCTTCTGGGTGTCAAGAGCAATCACAACAAAACACGCCCATACACCTGTAATGTGTCAGTTTGTTCATTCACCACACGAGATGGCTGCTGGGCGTATATACATTTTATTCACATAGAGTAGGGTGGGCCGTTAATTAGGCAGAAATATTTTTAGTATAGACTCGATAGATAAACATTTTCCATAGAACTTGTTGAGCCAAGTTACGACTACTGAGTCAGACTAGGACTTCCTCTGAATCAGGCATGTAGCCAGGTATGGGCTCAAGACGCCCTCTTGGCGGTTTTGGATTTTCTTTAAGAAATTTAGCTCTTTCAAGCCCTTTTTTAACTGACAACACTGATGGCGAATAGGTATCATTGATTGTACGTTTATACGGCCTATACACGACACAAAATCCATGTGCAAAAATAAATTTGATCAAATAAGAGTTTTAACATGCACGGCTCAAAAACACTGCGCAATATACATTTTTAAGGGGTAACTGATTTTAGTATACGATCTAACCCGGGAACTAAGGGCGTACGCAGGGGTGGCAGGGTGGGGGCCGTTTCTTTAACCTTACCGAATGAAACTGGATGAAAAAACTTAAGAAAAATTATAGTTACTTAGCAAATATATAAATGGCCCCCTTGCAAACCTTTGACGAGAGTTGGGTACGCCTTTGTCGGGAACAACGTCGAGTGAAGCGTATTTCAGAATCGCAATATTCCTACCATGCATCGATTCGTTACTTAAAAACTTAACGGAACGATTTTTAGAAAAAGAAGATATTCTACTAAGCACACGTCGTCAATAATATATCGCTCATTTGCTGCAACATCGTCATAACTCAAAAAATGTGATATTACAGAAAACGCATTTTTAGTTTTTGAATTGCTGTATATTTATATGGGATAAGTAATTTATTCTACCGCGATGCTGCGTGAAATGTTAAAACCTCGGATATAACACTTTGCCAGTTAATCAAACATATTATTTCCGATATATTAGTGATGTTAACTCAAAATTTGGGTTTTTTGAGTTATGACGACGTTGCAGCAAATGAGCGATATGTAGGTTGTGATGTTCGAGAATATCGTCGATTAAAAAAGCACCCGAGGTTTTAAAACTATTAGAGTGGGTAGAAGCGGGAGGCTTCGACATTCTAAGATATTTTTGTTACCCTTACTTCAATCGCGCTGATTTTTGGACGAAATATTTACCAATTTACCTGGAACTCAGTGATATAAACGATCCCTTGCAAGGGAAAATATTTTCACTTTATTTTTATTTTCGCTTTTTGGAGATATCGATGTAGTTTTTTAGTAGATTAACAGGATTAATTTTCTTGAATTTCACTCTGTGTTTCGAGATTTTTTTTGGTGTATATTATTAAAAATAAATGATTTAGATCCACTTACACTTACATACCGAGGTCAAAACACGGTTTTTGGTATCTTTACTGATATTTTTGGACGTACTTATTTTAGCAGTTGGGTGCTAAAGGAAAAAAATACCGACACACTTTCAAAGTAGGTACCTAACTCCTAGTAGGTAAAAAGACAACTTGCCGTCGTGCAACTGGTTTTGCTGTATTAGAATGTAAGTCAAGTTTTGAATTCCACCCACCCTAACATTTCACACATTTCTCGATTGCTTCTGGGTACTACCCAGTACGCATGATTCCAACTTTTTTTTTTTCAATGGAGAAATGTCTTCAATTTCAATTCGATTTCCAAGGTTTGATTTAAATTGGAAAACCATTTGAGCTCCCTTGGAAATTGTTCCTTTAATTTTTACACATGGCAACACCCGTATTCTCTCTCTCATATCTGAGAAAAATTCCAATAGGTTTCTGTCAAACCAAGGCAAATTAAACAAGGTAGAATTGACAACTGAAATATTTTGTTTTTGTAGGAGTTTTTCCTTCAAAAAATGTAAACAAGCGTATTAACCCTTTGCCACCCAAGCACAGTTTTTGTGTCCCATACAATTGTTTTATTGAAAAATTAGATAGCATTCGCTCATGCCAAAAATTATCAATACCGCGAAATATGCTAGCCCAAACAGTAACGGAGTAACTTTGGCCCCTTTGGAGTCTACCTCTTCGCGGACCTTTGCGTTATAAAAATGGCGAGTATTGAATATTTGCCGATTTCCGCCGATGGCACCACAAGAAGGTTGTCAAAGTGTCGCAGAAACTGGTGGATTGGTTTCCATTATAGTTTTTTATACTGAAGTCAAAACCAGGGTACCGTCTTATCAAGGAAAATATGTGTCCGCGAAATGAAGTAATCAATTTTAAAAAACAAGTACAAACTTGTTTGGAACCGGTTCTGGACTTTGAAAGGGTTTCGTTTTTTTTTTTATTAAAATATCGATTATGATTTAGTTTTCGGTTTCGAGAAATTAATCGGCTTCGCTGTTGCTGTTGTAAGAGGGACGTGAAGCACCAAACAGAGTTGTACGGTCTATGCGTCTATCTCTCACAGCTGCCGAACCACCTTATGCTACTATTCCCATTGCCGATTTCATCAACCCCGTGACCGTGGTTGAAATGGATTTTAGTCGCCTCTTGCGACAGGCATTCCACTACGGGCATTATCTAAACCCCTAACCCACAGGGGTCATGATCGATTTTAATCGCTTACAGTTTCGTTTTCGGTCTAAGATCCAATTGAAAAAAGATTAGACCATTCATCTTAGCTAAAATGTGCCAGAGTCTAGCTAATCTGAACTCTAAACTCTGCCTAAACGTGCAAGGAACTGAGGCAAGTTGTATTGTATTTATATGAAACAATTTGCTACTATTGAAAAAATTTAAAAATCTTAAGCAGAACGGGTTAATATTTTTTTTTTCATGTGACGGGAAAACTCCTACAGAAAAGAGAGAACTGTCAAGTTTGCTATTACTTTGTTTAATATACTTTGTGTCAAACCATGATGTAATATAATATAATATAATATATATATAATACGTCATGTTGTCAAACCATCAAAAAATGGTGAATAAATAAAAAGATATTAATATTTGTGACAAAAAAGGCATTTATTATATTATAGGTATTATATAATTTATATTAAATAAACACACAATTTATTCCCGATCATAGTTGTTTCCCTATATCAAATGGATGCAACTTTGACGTTTGATTCCAATTGGAAAAAATTGTTGGAATTCCAGTTAAAATCCATTATTTTTTAAAAAGAATATTTTCATACACAAAAATTTGCGTTTTGCAACAATGTTTCTCGAATGAAAAATGAACGTTGGAGTTTGGAAAAACGGATTTGATCTTCAAAAGTATATCCAACATAAATGTTTATTGGGTACACTGTATATGCGCTTTACGCGGTACACATTTATTTGCTAAACGCGGCTACTGCTCAACAACAACACAACGCCATAGCGACGATTAACGTTATTTATACCGGCGATGCGCAATGGCAATGTCCTTGTATGAAAAACGGTTTTGGGAAGCAGGCGAACAGTAAAATTAGAAGGCCAGCCGCACTAATGAAAAAGTATTCAGCAACACCAGCCAATCGAAAAAAGCGCGCCAAAACATCAACAGTTGACATCTGAGAAGTTGTGAGAGCGAGATGACGCTCGCGCATTTGTTTATATTCATCAACAACAACATCCAACACTTGGCCACACCGACCCAACTATTTTATTAACGAACACATGCTATATGCTTCACACTCATGTCGTTAGGTCGCACCCATATATGTTGCTTACTTGTTTTCACTTTCATACATACCCTTGGTGTTTATGCATTCCACATTCCACCATTATTTATCTTTTGCTATTGCATTGCTCTTTCACACATTTCATTATCTCCCATCACATAACCTCACAATATTTTGGCGGGCGTTGCTCTATGATTTTTCATGCGGGGAAGTAACAACAAAGAATATGAAAAGGGGAATTTTATTCGGAGAATGTGTTGCTTTCGACTGCTGCGCGCCTAGTGTTAAACCGACTGACTAGGCCCCTGAATTCGTGTGTGCGCGCATTAGTCGTTATGTGCTTAAGCGAGACAACAACAAAACGAGACCACAAACAAACTAACGAACATGGCTGAGCGATTTGTATGATTGCTTGAGAATATCGTCAAATCGTGCAGGCGAGGCAAGGCGGGCGTTGCCGACGATACTTCAATTAATTAGCGTTCGCTTGTAAAAATAACAAAGCATACAACTTGTACAGTGGGTTGAAAATTAAAATACTTTTTTTTGTGACGACTATACCTACTTCAAATAATTAGCCTTCTCAGCGTTCGCTTGTAAAAATAACAAAGCATATACCCTACCAAAATTGAGAGTACTCTATTCCCTATCTAAAGAGTACTCCAATTGGAGCATCAGAGTACTCCAAATGTAATCCTTTTTCATATAAAAATTGTGCTCCAATTAACATTGCGATGTCCTAGGACTGGACCACCTACTCCAACCTTCGCTTTGTTCCATGCAATGTTCTCCAATGTTTTTACTGTCAGAGCATCTTGCAAACTTAACTTACTTTAACCGCCTGGGCGATTTTGGCCGTCTAACATATTTCGCCAGTCGGCTCTTTGTTGAGGAAACTGGCGCCCATTGGAGACACCATGTCTTCTCAGATCTGCCTCCACTTGGTCCTGCCATCGGAGTTATGGCCTCCCTCTACCTCTACTTCCACCGGCGGGTGCCGATAAGAAGTTTGCATCTTGCAAACTACTCCAATGTTATTACTCCTTGGAGTAACTACTGTCAGAGGACTTTGCAATGTGGTCCAATGTTGTTACTCCTTGTTATGTACTGGCAGAGCGATAGTGTCGTGATTTTCATCGATAACACGGTCCTTTCCGTGATGCCAACGACGATTATCGAAGGAGTTTAAACTTTGAGCTGTACGAGCTCTACACAGATCTGACCATAGTCCTGCGAATTAAAGCCCAAAGGCTCCGCTGGCTGGGTAAGGTCATGCGAAGGGGCAATTAATTACAATACATAGACAAAACTGATATTGTTTTTGTAATTGAGTAAAAAAAATATATTTTTGAAAATGTTTTTGGGGGATCACAACTCACATTTCGCTTCGACCTTCAAACTTACACCAAAAATGACATCTATTTGCACTATTTTAATAAGTGCGTATGCAATCCAAAAGTTTTATATGTTCCGAAAGTACTCATCAACTTTAAATAAATAATTTTCACTTTGTTGCTAGGCTGGTTTCAGGTCCTAAGTTTAGTTACATAAAGGTCGCCGAGTACATTCATAAATAATTTTAAATAACGGGTCCTGTTCCAAGCAGAACCATGATATTTTACATAAAGTTGGTTTGGGTGATGAAACTTGTTGAAATTTTAATTTTTTTTAATTACGGATATTCTTCCAGCTGGTTTTTAGTTTTGTAACTCAAGCATCACGATTTATCATCATCGGTACGTATTTAATTTTGGAGAATTATAAGAAAAGTGGGCGTGGATGGATTATCGTGAAGAGAGTATTGCAGTAATCGGCAAGACAAATTTCATCAAAAATGATAAGATAAGAGGTTTGAATTTTTATACCCAGCTGTACTAGTTACGATTGGAACCGCCCTAGTAATTTTATTGATGATCTTTTTCAGACTTTGGATCTATGTCTCGAATACTTTTGGACCAATCTTTTTTCTTTCTTTTCATCTTTTTCAGACTTTGGATCTATGTCTCGAATACTTTTGGACCAATCTTTTTTCTTTCTTTTCATTGTTTTTTTTTTTTTAACCAAATTTATGTTCACTTAGACCTTTTTGTATTTCTTGTAAGACGTGGAATACGGTTAAAGCCCCAGTTACATAAAACTTTGAAAAATCTGCGCCTCGGATTTGAGCATTGCCAAAATCTCGCTTCGCTTTACGTTCCACAAACTTTGTATGAAAGTGGATCCTACAAAGTTTTATGTAATTGCTTGCTTTGCTTTTCTTAATTTTGTTTGTTTAACTCGGTCTAAAATATTAAAAAGTAGCAGAAATCAGCTACACAGCGCAATAATTTTACAAAACTGAGCTAAAACCACAGTTTTTCTTAAAAAAAACATCAACTCTTTGCCGTGTTTGAAGACATTAGCAACTTTTCAGCAACACCAAAAGAGAGTTGCTGATAAAAGCAACACCGAGTCTGTGCGTTTGAAGGCAGTAATTCAATAACAGTAATCGGGCAGCTTTTCTAATCAATCAATTTTTATACCCAGCGTACTAGTACTAGTACAAGGGTATATTAATTTTGTTCACATAACGGTAGAACGTAACGGCACAAAATAATCGAGATAGATATAGAGTTCCATATATGAAAGTTCTTAGGTTGAAAAGAGGAGTTCATTAAGGCATGTCCGTCCGTCTGTGTACACGATAACTTGAGTAAAAATTGAGATATTTGCATGAAATTTTATATACAGGTTAATTTTTGGCCAAGGTAGGTTGCTATTGAAAATGGGCGAAATCGGATGATAACCACGCCCCCTTTTTCGATATCGAAAATCACACAAATTGACATATCTCGGTAGCTGAAATGGCTAAAATGATATAATTTTATAGGTGAATCACCTGGTCATTCTCTTATGATTTTTCCATAAATTTTTTATAGTGGGTGTGGCACCGCCCACTTTTAAGGAAGGCATTTTTGAAAATTCGACTGGTCGTAACTTTTAAAGTGATTACGATAGAACGATGAAATTTGGCACAAAGCATACTAGTATCATTGGGAGTATACCTGATGAAATTCTATAAAATCACCCTACAACCATGCTCACTTTCGATATCGAAAATCACCTAAATTGACATAATTCGGTAACGAAAACGGCTAAAATGATATAATTTTGTAGGTGAATCCCCCTGGTTATTCTGTTATGATTTTTCCATAACTTTTTTTATAGTGGGCGTGGCACCGCACACTTTTAAGGGAGGCATTTTTTAAAATTTGACTTGAAACTTTTAAACTGATTACGATAGAACGATGGTATTTGGCACAATGCATACTAGTATCGTTGGGAGTATACCTGATGAAATTGGATAAAATCGCCCTCCAACCATGCCCACTTTCGATATCGAAAGCTTCGAAAGTCACCTAAATTGACATAATTCGGTAACGGAAATGGCTAAAATTATATAGTTTGGTAGGATGAACCCCCTAGTCTTTCTATTATGATGTTTGATAAATTTTTAAAAGTAGGCGGGGATCGCCCACTTTTCAGGGAGGCATATTTGAATATTTCACGGGTCATAACTTTTAAACTGATTACGGTAGAACGATGAAATTGGTACAAGGTATACTAGCATAATAGGGAGCATACCTGATGTAATTGGACGAAATCGCTTACCGACCACGCCCACTTTCGATATGGATACTTTCGAAAATCACATAAATTGACATAATTCGATAAGGTAAATATCTAAGATAGTAAAAACTTTAGGTAAATCCTCCTAGGGCCTATATCGTTATCCCGTTCTGAAAATTACCGCTGGGTATTTAATGTTCGGTTCACCCGAACTTAGACTTCCTTACTTGTTCGTATTAGTTTATTTAATTTGATGGTTTTCATTTGTTTGCCAACTGCAGAATAGGTCATTCCTTCGAACCGCATCAAAAAGTCGATATTTAAGCGCTCGAAGAAATTTTTACCATAAGCCTTAAAAGGCATTATACATCTTTTTTAAAATTACGTTTAACTTGGGGGCCAGTGTTTAGTCCTAATCGAATTCAATATTCCTCACTTTGGCTTTATTTAGTTTTCCCCTATACACAGAGCCAAAAAGTTCACCTATAATCAATGAGATCGACGTCTAAAAAAGCTTTTTGGCCGGGGAGAGCGAGTGGGGACAAATTTGAAGAAATTTGTGCTAGGAAATCTTCTAGATTTTAGCTTGAATTTCTTCTCAAATCTATTGAAAAGGAAATCGGGTAAAAACAAGGAGTTAGCTTCTTATTTATCAATTTTTTATGTACTTTTGTCAAAAGTTAGAAGAAATCTGCTTGTTTTTAGCTTGTTGTAAAAATAACAAAGCATATACCCTACCAAAATTGAGAGTACTCTATTCCCTATCTAAAGAGTACTCCAATTGGAGCATCAGAGTACTCCAAATGTAATCCTTTTTCATATAAAAATTGTGCTCCAATTAACATTGCGATGTCCTAGGACTGGACCACCTACTCCAACCTTCGCTTTGTTCCATGCAATGTTCTCCAATGTTTTTACTGTCAGAGCATCTTGCAAACTTAACTTACTTTAACCGCCTGGGCGATTTTGGCCGTCTAACATATTTCGCCAGTCGGCTCTTTGTTGAGGAAACTGGCGCCCATTGGAGACACCATGTCTTCTCAGATCTGCCTCCACTTGGTCCTGCCATCGGAGTTATGGCCTCCCTCTACCTCTACTTCCACCGGCGGGTGCCGATAAGAAGTTTGCATCTTGCAAACTACTCCAATGTTATTACTCCTTGGAGTAACTACTGTCAGAGGACTTTGCAATGTGGTCCAATGTTGTTACTCCTTGTTATGTACTGGCAGAGCGATAGTGTCGTGATTTTCATCGATAACACGGTCCTTTCCGTGATGCCAACGACGATTATCGAAGGAGTTTAAACTTTGAGCTGTACGAGCTCTACACAGATCTGACCATAGTCCTGCGAATTAAAGCCCAAAGGCTCCGCTGGCTGGGTAAGGTCATGCGAAGGGGCAATTAATTACAATACATAGACAAAACTGATATTGTTTTTGTAATTGAGTAAAAAAAATATATTTATGAAAATGTTTTTGGGGGATCACAACTCACATTTCGCTTCGACCTTCAAACTTACACCAAAAATGACATCTATTTGCACTATTTTAATAAGTGCGTATGCAATCCAAAAGTTTTATATGTTCCGAAAGTACTCATCAACTTTAAATAAATAATTTTCACTTTGTTGCTAGGCTGGTTTCAGGTCCTAAGTTTAGTTACATAAAGGTCGCCGAGTACATTCATAAATAATTTTAAATAACGGGTCCTGTTCCAAGCAGAACCATGATATTTTACATAAAGTTGGTTTGGGTGATGAAACTTGTTGAAATTTTAATTTTTTTTAATTACGGATATTCTTCCAGCTGGTTTTTAGTTTTGTAACTCAAGCATCACGATTTATCATCATCGGTACGTATTTAATTTTGGAGAATTATAAGAAAAGTGGGCGTGGATGGATTATCGTGAAGAGAGTATTGCAGTAATCGGCAAGACAAATTTCATCAAAAATGATAAGATAAGAGGTTTGAATTTTTATACCCAGCTGTACTAGTTACGATTGGAACCGCCCTAGTAATTTTATTGATGATCTTTTTCAGACTTTGGATCTATGTCTCGAATACTTTTGGACCAATCTTTTTTCTTTCTTTTCATCTTTTTCAGACTTTGGATCTATGTCTCGAATACTTTTGGACCAATCTTTTTTCTTTCTTTTCATTGTTTTTTTTTTAACCAAATTTATGTTCACTTAGACCTTTTTGTATTTCTTGTAAGACGTGGAATACGGTTAAAGCCCCAGTTACATAAAACTTTGAAAAATCTGCTCCTCGGATTTGAGCATTGCCAAAATCTCGCTTCGCTTTACGTTCCACAAACTTTGTATGAAAGTGGATCCTACAAAGTTTTATGTAATTGCTTGCTTTGCTTTTCTTAATTTTGTTTGTTTAACTCGGTCTAAAATATTAAAAAGTAGCAGAAATCAGCTACACAGCGCAATAATTTTACAAAACTGAGCTAAAACCACAGTTTTTCTTAAAAAAAACATCAACTCCTTGCCGTGTTTGAAGACATTAGCAACTTTTCAGCAACACCAAAAGAGAGTTGCTGATAAAAGCAACACCGAGTCTGTGCGTTTGAAGGCAGTAATTCAATAACAGTAATCGGGCAGCTTTTCTAATCAATCAATTTTTATACCCAGCGTACTAGTACTAGTACAAGGGTATATTAATTTTGTTCACATAACGGTAGAACGTAACGGCACAAAATAATCGAGATAGATATAGAGTTCCATATATGAAAGTTCTTAGGTTGAAAAGAGGAGTTCATTAAGGCATGTCCGTCCGTCTGTCCGTCCGTCTGTGTACACGATAACTTGAGTAAAAATTGAGATATTTGCATGAAATTTTATATACAGGTTAATTTTTGGCCAAGGTAGGTTGCTATTGAAAATGGGCGAAATCGGATGATAACCACGCCCCCTTTTTCGATATCGAAAATCACACAAATTGACATATCTCGGTAGCTGAAATGGCTAAAATGATATAATTTTATAGGTGAATCACCTGGTCATTCTCTTATGATTTTTCCATAAATTTTTTATAGTGGGTGTGGCTCCGCCCACTTTTAAGGAAGGCATTTTTGAAAATTCGACTGGTCGTAACTTTTAAAGTGATTACGATAGAACGATGAAATTTGGCACAAAGCATACTAGTATCATTGGGAGTATACCTGATGAAATTCTATAAAATCACCCTACAACCATGCTCACTTTCGATATCGAAAATCACCTAAATTGACATAATTCGATAACGAAAACGGCTAAAATGATATAATTTTGTAGGTGAATCCCCCTGGTTATTCTGTTATGATTTTTCCATAACTTTTTTTATAGTGGGCGTGGCACCGCACACTTTTAAGGGAGGCATTTTTTAAAATTTGACTTGAAACTTTTAAACTGATTACGATAGAACGATGGTATTTGGCACAATGCATACTAGTATCGTTGGGAGTATACCTGATGAAATTGGATAAAATCGCCCTCCAACCATGCCCACTTTCGATATCGAAAGCTTCGAAAGTCACCTAAATTGACATAATTCGGTAACGGAAATGGCTAAAATTATATAGTTTGGTAGGATGAACCCCCTAGTCTTTCTATTATGATGTTTGATAAATTTTTAAAAGTAGGCGGGGATCGCCCACTTTTCAGGGAGGCATATTTGAATATTTCACGGGTCATAACTTTTAAACTGATTACGGTAGAACGATGAAATTGGTACAAGGTATACTAGCATAATAGGGAGCATACCTGATGTAATTGGACGAAATCGCTTACCGACCACGCCCACTTTCGATATGGACACTTTCGAAAATCACATAAATTGACATAATTCGGTAAGGTAAATATCTAAGATAGTAAAAACTTTAGGTAAATCCTCCTAGGGCCTATATCGTTATCCCGTTCTGAAAATTACCGCTGGGTATTTAATGTTCGGTTCACCCGAACTTAGACTTCCTTACTTGTTCGTATTAGTTTATTTAATTTGATGGTTTTCATTTGTTTGCCAACTGCAGAATAGGTCATTCCTTCGAACCGCATCAAAAAGTCGATATTTAAGCGCTCGAAGAAATTTTTACCATAAGCCTTAAAAGGCATTATACAGCTTTTTTAAAATTACTTTTAACTTGGGGGCCAGTGCTTAGTCCTAATCGAATTCAATATTCCTCACTTTGGCTTTATTTAGTTTTCCCCTATACACAGAGCCAAAAAGTTCACCTATAATCAATGAGATCGACGTCTAAAAAAGCTTTTTGGCCGGGGAGAGCGAGTGGGGACAAATTTGAAGAAATTTGTGCTAGGAAATCTTCTAGATTTTAGCTTGAATTTCTTCTCAAATCTATTGAAAAGGAAATCGGCTAAAAACAAGGAGTTAGCTTCTTATTTATCAATTTTTTATGTACTTTTGTCAAAAGTTAGAAGAAATCTGCTTGTTTTTATGAGAAAACCTGTTTAAAGTAAATTAATGAGAACATCCTCTTATTTTCACTAGATTCATATTGAATTTATTGAAAAGGAAAACTATATTTTTTAAAAGATCCCTTATTAATTCAAATTCAGGTATGCCTTCTTCAAATGTGTAATTTGACGCTACCAAGCACAAGCACACGATAGCATCATGGTAGAGATCTCCGTTCAGCAGTTAATAATTCTTAGTTCGAATCGCGGTGAAGGCAATAATCAAGTGGACATGTGGTGAGGCAAAAAGAACAAAGGTGTAATTAGACGTTGGCAAGTTAAGTATACTAGACTGACTAGACATCTGGGTTGAGCGTTCATTTTTTTTTTTTTAATTTGAAATATTAAAAAGAAAATCTTCTTAATATTATGTGATTATCTACTCAGTTTTATTAAAAAGAGACACCCAGTCATAATAAGACGGGCATCTTATTGGAAAAATATCATAGAGAAATCCTTCTGATTTAGAGGGCATTTTATGTGACTTTATGCTCTGTGTATATTTCGTCGCTCCCAACGAAGACTAGCTCGGTTCAGTTAGCGTGGATGACTAGCACGATTCGTTGTTTGCGTGGAAAACTAGCACACTTCGTTCTCCGCGTGGAAGACTAGCACGGTTCAGTTCTATTCGAGCTGTGCTAGTTTTCCACGCAGAAAACGAAGTGTGCCAGTCTTCCACGCAGAGAACGAAGTGTGCTAGTATTCCACGCAAACAACGAGCCGTGCTAGTCTTCCACGCATATAACGAACCGTTCCAATGAATTTTGTTTTTCTTCAAATTTCATTATTGCTGTTGGTTTTTTAATTTTTAATAATTTATGTATAGGTATTAATAACACAGTGCAACAGCCATTTTACACTTTTGAAGCGACCTAGTAGATATTGTTCACCTGGTCGAGTTATACACGAAACGCCCTTTAAAAAGTTTGTAACACCCCCAAAATCTGGTTTTAAGGCCAAAAAACCGTTTTTTAAGTTTATTCGTAAAAAAAAATTCTTTAAAAATCCAATTTTCAACCGATTACAAAACGGTTTTGGGTAGAGAATTGTAGACACTTTCGATATATATACAGTGTTTTATTCATTTGAAAAAAGTATGATATGGTTTTTAAGCCAGAAGTTGGAATTTTTGGAAATTTCATCCGGTTTTCCGGTTTTGACGCCATTGTTTTGGCACTAATTGACAATAAATGAACCTTATTGGATATGTGTCATCGACAGGCATTCATTACTTAATTATACTATTTTTTTTTTTTTTTTGGAAAGGGATTCAAGTTTTTAAGATATGCAGCCTAAACCAAAATCTAATATTTTGGTCCCAAGCGCCCTACAGGAGTACTGTGTTCAATAAGGCGGGTCAATGTCAAAATCGCCCAAGTGAAAAAGAAAATAGTGGTTTAGGGATCAAAATAAGTTACTTTACCGAAGGAAGCATACTTCTAAAACCAATTCTGATGTCCAGACTTTTTACTTTTGTCCTTGAGCGCAAAAGTTTGAAAAATCCTTAGTTGACCCATTTAGAATGCCCGAATCGTGCTCAAATGTATGACCGACCCACTAACTTTGAAGGGCTGACGGACTCATGATAGTGGCACGCCCCCTAAACCACCACCTGGGGGGTTCCCCATACAAACATTAAAAAAAATAACAATTTTTGGCACTTTTTCTGAAAAAATCAGTGAAATGGCTATGTTTTTTAAAATTCCTAAGAGAAAAATGAACTCCAGAATTAAAAAAAGATAGTCACTTAGCTGATTTTATCACGTAAAGTGCCAAAAATTGTGAGTTTTTGATTTTTTGTATGGGGACCCCCAAAGGTGGGGTCTTAGCGGGTGAGCCACTGGCATGGGTGGGTCGGTCAGACATTTAACACGATTAGGGCGCTCTAAATGGGTAAATTTAGGATTTTTCAAACTTTGGCGCTCAAAGTCAAAAATACAAAGTCGGGACATCAGAATTGGTTTTAGAGGTATGCTTCCTTCGGCAAAGTATCTTATTTTGATCCCTAAAACACGATTTTACTTGTCACTTGGGTGAATTTCAAATCGACCCGCCTAATTGACCACAGTACATAGGGCGCTTGAGACCAAAAAATTTGATTTTGGATTATGCTGCATATCTTGAAAACTTGAAGTCCTTTCCAAAAAAATAAAACTGGTATAATTAAGTAGTGAATGCCTCTCGATGACACATGCCCAATAAGGTGCATTCATTGTCAAATAGTGGCAAAAAAAATGGCGTCAAAACCGGAAAAACCGAAAAAAATTTCAAAAAATTCAACTTCTCGCATGAAAAACATGTCATTACCTTTTCAAATGAACAAACGACTATACATATTTCGAAAGTGTCAACAAATCTCTACCCAAAACCGGTTGAAAGCTTGATTTTTAATGATTTTTTTTCAACGAAAACTCTGAAAAAAACAGTTTTTTGGCCTTAAACCCAGATTTTGGGGGTGTTACAAATCTTTTGAAGGGTGTTTCATGTATAACTCGACCAGATGAACAATCTCTACTAGGTCGCTTCAAAAGTGTATTCCATTTTTTCTTTTTTGTCGCACTGTGTAATTAAATTTTTTTGTGCTGTGCATTACCAAAAATGTCTGTGGGTAAAAGTACACTCAGAGAAAAAACCAGAATGTTTTACTTAAATCAAGCCCAAATCAAGAATTTTGGTCACGAAAGTAGGGTAATACCGAATATTCTTATACGAAGTACAAAATTCTTATATCAAGCATTTTTTTCTTATTTCGAAAATTCTTCTTTCAAGAATAATTTTGTCCGAATTTAAGAACGCCCGGGGCTGTTTCAAGAAAAATATATTCTTAGGGTTAGTTTGTTAATCTTAATTTTAAACCGAAAAAATCTTTTTTCAATCCCAATTGTTTCTTAAACTAATACTAAAACTCTCAAAACAAGATTTAAGTTTAAGGGGTTGTGAGTTCGATTCTCGGTGAAGTCAATATATATATTTTTTTATATTATGGATATAAGCTGGCAATAATTTCAACGCAGCTTGGTGTAAGAGGTACACACTGCGGTCTAGAAATTCCTAATCCCCTTGGTTCTTGGTTCGATGACCAACAAAAGGTGATGAAAAATTTCTAAACACAAAGCCATTTGATAAGTGCCCTTGAGCAAGGCCGAAATTACGTAATCATGGTAGCTTGTAATTGTTGTTACTTTTCCATCTTGTTCACTAATAATAAAAACATAGAATAATTTAAGAAAAATTATTCCCAAACGGTCAAAAGTCCACCAAAATTTCAAAGATATATAAAAAAATAAAAAAAAAAATATTTTTTCAGAGTTCTTATATTGACTTCATTGAGAATCGAACTCAGGTCCCTCGAACGCTTAACCAGGGTGGTTACTATGCCATCGTTTACTTTGTCTTGCCACATTCTAATTACATGTTTGTTCTAAATGACACGCTGCTTTTTGTTGCCTCCACCGAGAATCGAGCTCACACGCTTTGACTGCTGCACGGACGTCTCTACCACGAGGCTATCGCGTATTTATGTTTGCTGCTGTCTCAATGCAGCTATATAAAAAAAAAAAATAAGCTTTTGAAGCTTTTTTAAATAAAAAAAAAATATTTTTTCAGAGTTCTTATATTGACTTCATTGAGAATCGATATCAGGTCCCTCGAACGCTTAACCAGGGTGGTTACTAGGCCATCGTTAACTTGTCTTGCCACTTTCTAATTACATGTTTGTTCTAAATGACACGTTGCTTTTTGTTGCCTCCACCGAGAATCGAGCTCACACGCTCACACGTTTTGACTGCTGCACGGACGTCTCTACCACGAGGCTATCGCGTATTTATGTTTGCTGCTGTCTCATTGCAGCTATGTTCTATTGTTATTTTGAGACAGGGTAGTATATTTTCAAGAAAAAGTCTTCTTGTTTTCATATCATCCAATGTAATTCGCAGATAGTTTATTGAATTTTCTTAATATAAGTAAATTTTTCTAATTTATTGATTTGAGTATGTAATAGTTTTGTTTTAAGAACACTTTTTTTTTTAATTTAAGTACTTTATTCCCTTTTGAAGCTTTTTGCATCTTATTTATTGATTTGAGTACGTAATGGTTTTGTTTTAAGAATAAAATTCTTAATATAAATAAGAATTTTTCGTTCTTGTTTTTGAAATTGAGATGCAAAAAGCTTCAAAAGCTTCTTATTTGATTCTTTTTGCATCTCAATTTCAAAAACAAGAACGAAAAATTCTTATTCTAAGAATATTTAAGTACGAAAAATTCTTGAAATTTTAAGAATGGAAAAAGATAAATTTAATTCCGGTCGGACTTAATTTTAGAATTCCATTTTTCTCTGAGTGTAGTAATCGAAATACCAACGCATAAATCGCCCTAATTCGATAACTCGACAATTTTCGACACGAACTAGCAACTTTAACATGGGTAGAATATTAACCTTTCTGAAGAAAATTGCCACTTTTTTATTCTAATTTTTGGTTATCGGGACCCAGAAATTTTTCCAAGATTTTCCGCTTCTGCTTAGCAGGGTGTATCACCGAAAACTTTTTCCAGAGATCTTTGTTGGAACCATCTTTATACAAGGAACCTAGAAGTATGCAACAAAAGGTGGCTCCGTTTAAAGTCATGATGAGAGAGTGCCTCACAAATAATCCGTTTTGTCTACAGTGGGCTATTATTAAACCCAACTAGGTATTCCTTCTTTCATCGAAAGTGTTCACCAGGCCGTCTTTCGCCCCTCTCGTCTAAAGTGGGATATAAATGGTCCCCACTGGTTGGTTATGGGCATAGTGCGGATAGGTAGGGAAATAATTTTTTTTTTTTTTATTGCACACTTATAGGGGTAGAGTGGTATCACAACGGGCCTTTTAATACTGGCCTAGGTGTGCCTCTGCGGCAGCCACTTGAACCTAACCTATAGGGGTGGAAAGTAGACATGTACGAAATTTTTCATAAGGGAACAAATTAGAGCTGTCCGACAACACCTTTTTGAGCATAAAATGGGCCCTTTCGGTGTTTTCATAGGCCTCTTTAGCTCAACTTACAAACAAGTGATCAAAATTATCATTTGTCGCATGATCCTTTGGACTCATTCCAGATCCATGCTAGATTACTCTCACTTTTTGCAGAGCTGCGAGCTTCTGAGCTCATTACTTTAAAAATAAAAGCAGCTCCTTTGTGTAGCAGTCTGGTCTATCTCTGGCTGTTTGTCCGCCTATATTAATTAACTTTCCAGCACAACCTCATGAGCTGCGACGCTCCTACCTTCATCCCTCGTCCTGCGCTCGCTATAACGACTACAAGAGAACCGTTAACTAAAGAAATATATACAGAGACACACATCCGTCCATACATATGTTTGCAGGTTTAGTGCTTCCAAGCCCCACCCCTTCGGCGGTCATAGCTCACCCACCCACCCACAGTATTTAACCACTTTTGCCAATTAGTGAAAAATCTAAAAATGTTTCTTCATTAGCAAAAGTTTCGACCTACACTTCTGCCAACGACTCTTCTTCTATCCTATTACACTAACATCATCTTAATTAAAATCCTGGCACAAGCATTTTGTCTGCCATTAAAATGTAGCTGCACGCACATTGACACAAACAAACGCACATTATAATGAACTAATGGACTCACTCATGGATGGAGGAGGTTTGTTTGAGTTTGTGTGTAACTTTTAAGAGCTTCCGGACCCGTAGTGGCCCCAACTCTCGCATGAACTAAAAACAATACGAGAGATGCACACACACATATCTACATGTAGCCAAGGATAGCAGGGACAATAACAAAACCCAAACCTTCCTCAGCCGCACTTCAGCTCCCCGGCTGTGCTTTGTTAACTTTTCTCACATTTCATTTCATTTTGTTACACCACAAAAGGCGGCTTTTAATTGCTTAATTGGGATTGTGTGCTAATTAGTGCGCCAGACTCGCTTGTATGAGTGGGTGGGTGGGTGAGACGTGTCTATGCATCCCTTGCCTTATGTTCCTCCCACAGCCGACCCAGCCATGCCCTGCATTTTGGGATAAAAGAGCGCCAACAAAATTGGCGTTTCGGTCGACTGGCTGCTGCCTGCCTGTCTTTTAGTAGCTGACAACTCGAGTTTCGTACATATTCCATATCTTGCCATCTCACTCACGCGCTTAAAAGTCAAACCGTTGTCTGTTTGGAGGCTCGGTTTACTGATACGCCTATCATGAGCTACATGAACCGTACCTACATAAGTTAGAGTAGGAAATTCGTGCAGGTCATGACCACTACGTGAAAGGCCACTACACCTGCTTGAGGTAACTTAGTTACGCGGCTTTTTACAATAACGGAGGCGCCTACCATACTAAGGGTCCCAGGTTCAATAGGTAACACGAAAGTGATTTAGGTAGAGTTTTTTTCCAGAAAAACGTATCTGCCGTCGAAAATAACGGTCGGAGTCGTTCGTGCACCCTCAGTGTGCTAGGGGTCGAAAGACTGTAAGGTATAACTCTCGCAAGAGACGACTTGGTGTTTCCAATTGGCGTCAGCTGTCGCTAAAAAGGAACGACTGGCTTGCTTTGATACGAAGCGGCCAAAATCGTCTAGGCGGTTAAGCGTCAATAAATGACGCAAGCCAAGATAAGTAAGAGACGACTCTTTGCAGTGATCGTAAGCCCTCCGAATTTATTTCTTCCATGAGAAGCTCCTGAAAAGCTGGTATCAAAATGTACCCATGGTAGTAGTAGGTACCAGTTGCGGATTTAATTCGTCAAAGCATTGTTCTTTTCCTTAAGACTTTACAAACTTTTGGGGAGAAGCTCTAAGTTAGTCTTTGGATAAGAGACTCGTCGAAGCTCGTGGCGAGAAAAATGGAATCTTTTCTTGCGTTCCATTTTACGACGAGCTCGTAGGCTAAGTGTGTAAGATTTCGGTAACGCCTTTGTGTTGCTTGCAAAAGTAGTTAGTCGAGGTGCATGCAGAAGCTGTATGTTCATTCTGTATAAACTAACCTTATTCGGGGTTTCGAAAGATCGTCCTGTGTTTCTCGAAGCGGCATAGCGCTGAGCCTCTGCCGGCGATCACCGGTTTGATATTAACTACAATGAGCTTTTCAGAAATTGTGGAAGGAGCACCTACTCCTCCGCTGGCTTGACTAACTGACGAGCTGTGTCTTGCCCCTCAGTAGAGTGTTTTCCGCCTAGCCGCTTACTCGTGGGAGTAGAATTTTCGGCAGTTTAGATATGAGTAATTTTTTGATCCTTTAAATATGTCCTCGTCGCCGCATTCATTCATGAAATGGGTTGTGACGGACCATAGAGGGTTACCCTTATACAGTAGGTCCTTTTCCTGTGGTACTAGCCCGACTCAGTGACTCTAGAACCGGGACGATATAAGGTTAAATCGTATTTACAACAGGCGTACCTACCTACATCGGGTATATTCTAAGCACAAAACCTGGAGCTGTCGTTTGGTGTTGTTATCTAAGCCCGGTGGGGAACTTACGCTTGTATACAAGTCCTTAAGAAGATCAAAGGCTGAGAAAGAGTAGTACTTCTCAGTTCTTTGCTTCCAGTTGTCGTCTTCGCAGTCTTATCGCACTTCATCCTGACAATACTTCGATAAACTTTTTGGCCAGAATCTCTTGACCTCTTCCTCTGCACCTCCCGTCTTTACGGAGGCCTTACTCCGCCCACCATCTGAAGAGATAAACGGTCAATGATCCCTGTTGGCTGATTTGAGTTCAGGCTGTTTCGATACTTAGGTCCACCTACCATCGGATCGATCGGTTCAAGCGGTTAACAGCTGCTAAAAATAGTTCATCCCTCCGACGAAACATTTATTTCATTTGGAACTTTGGTATGAATTTCCTAACAGGCAACTACATACATATCTATGTGTAACTTTCCCTGCTAGAAAGAGACAGAAAGACCAAAGTGTGAATGACTAATTAAAATCTTACAAGACATCAAGAGGTTTGTCTTACGGTCTTCACTACCTCATCCCACTCCTACACTCGGCGGAAGACAAAGAAATCCTTGCGTCTCTCAACAACTACAAAAGTTTTGAGAGCGAGCACGTGTTGTGTGAACGAAAACACCTTAAAATGTGTGTCACCACCCCGACTACACGACTCGAAAAATCGAGCAACAATAACAATACAGAACAAATGCAAAATAGCAAATTTAACCAAATCTCATAGCGGCTGACTGGGTGTGTGGCCAAGCGCATACCCACCACCAACAAACAACACTCGACAGCCATTCATATAGAAGAATTAAAACAACAAAGAATCGCAGGCGGTCGTTTAGTTTAAAATGATTCGAAGCTGTGCAGAGGTGTAGACAGAGTTTAATTGAGAGTGGGATGACGATTGATGACCTAAGACAATTGTGTTTGCAACGCTTAAGCTCGGGTAGAACTCGCCACCAATGAGTGAACTCTGCCTAATAAGTGAAATTCGTTTTCGAAGTCGGTGTGGTCTGGTTGTTTGGCGTGTTGAAGTTCCTCGGGCTTTAAAAACCGAGAGGCTCCCAAAGCAAAGCTTTCCTAGAACTGGAATTGAGCCAGGACAGTGAGCTCAACATTCGTACCGAAGGAGATCCAACGACTCACCCACAACCGGGAGATTAGCTGCATAACGATGTCTTATATTTTATGTAGGTGCTTCCTTTCGCAGCGAGCACCGCAACTGGACTTCACATGTCCCTTCTAATCAGGACTGTGAACGCTTCTCGATATTACCAACTTCGTTTAGCTAGTGTAGAGAGGTATGGCCCCTGCTGTTGTTGTTGTTGTTGTAACGAGGTGTAGTCCTGCCCAACGCGTACATTTCCTTAGCCTAAATTGTCATTAATATCTTCTAACGGGAGTACTAGGAAACTAGCTGTTTCAATAGGGTTGGACCAAAGGGAGATGGGAGTTAGAAGAGTGGGCTCCGTAGAGCAAGTGAATAGGTGGTTGGTATTATGGGGGACGAGCCGCATGCCGGAAATTCATTAGGCACATCAGGGTTCAGCCTGGATTTGTAGGAGTTTAATTTACCACAATATCCGGAGCGTAATTGAGCCAGAGTGACCCTTCTCTCGAGGAAGATGCCGCTCCTCTACAGAAATGCGTGGGTTGAGGCATGCAAAATGTTTACGTAGATGCGTCCTTACCAGTGTTGCCATTTTAGCCATTTTCCGGCTAGATCTAGCAGATTTTTTTGTCATTTAGCCGGAAAAATTTGAATCTAGCCGCTAGCCGTTTCTTATTTTTTTTAGCCGTTTTAACCGTTTTTAGCTTTTTTGCCAATGTAGTAAACAATTTTTGTTTGAAATAAACTAAGTTCAACACATCTAACATTTATGATAGCTCAGAGCAAGATATAGAAAATTGTGATATAGAAATATTGTAAAATGTATATACCTACATTTTTCTCACATTATTATTTTTTTTTTTTTCATTTTATGTCATGAAAGTATATGTTATTTCAAGTATATTCGTTACCTGATGCCTTATTTTATTGCGACTTTTCATTAAGTCAATTTTTTTTAAGACAGTGAGCCCTGCTTAAAATTTTGCTCGTTGTACCTTTTATATAAGTCACATCTATGTAATAGATATAGACGGGCGCGTATCCAGAAAATATTTTCGGGGTGGATCCAATTTTTTTTCATAATAACTATTTTGATTGGAAAATGGAAATGGCTTAGCTAAAGTTTAATTTTGTTAATAGTGCAGACGCGAACCAAATTTATCAAAGCCTAGAGAAAAACAACAAAAAATAAAGAAAGACCATTAAAAAATTTTCGAGGTCCATTACAAAAAAAAAATTATTTTAAAGGAATAAGATCAAGCTTTACGTAAAAATTAAAAATGCCCAAAATTGAAAAAATTTATAAAATTCTTTTTTAATAAAATTTTTACTAAATTTTTTTAATAAATTTTTTTTTGAGTTATATTCGAAAATAACTTAAAAAAATACTTTAGAAAACGGTTTCCATGTTCCTTCTTAGCATGTCAATTACATGTCTTATAATTTAAAGAAAAATGCTTACACACAAAAAATTGCGAATTCAAACCCGTATATCTCGGTAACCATCCAATATTTTTACGCGAATTTTGCTGATATTTTTTTCTTACATGGCAGATCACTTTCACCAAATTTCTTTAAAATCGAATTTTTAGGTGGTCCGCTTGAGGAAATTTACCCCATATGTAGACAGCGATTGGGATCGGGATGGAGATACAACGTCTGCCGGGACAACTTAATTTAGAAAAATGCTAGGATGATTTTTATAGTGAATTTTCAGGTGTACAGCTTAGATGAAGATTTCTTTTTTACCTAAGTTTGGCTTTGTCGCAATTTTTGTTATTTCAAATGTCTAATTTGACCTGAAATCAAAAAATATTATCCCATAAGTTTGGAACTCATTATCAAAATTTAATTTTTTACAGTCACATACAAAAAAAATTGCATAAACTTGCGCATTTCGGGGTGTCCCTGAATACGCGCCTGGATATAACAAATAGAAATGAAAGCTTTATTTATGTTTATTACAGCTCTGTATATGCGGATGCAAAGCATCTGTATACGAAACTTTCTTATAGTTATGAAATTGGAGCCGTTTTCTGAAGTAAACTTTAAAATTTATCTTAATTTTTTCATACAAAATTTTTGTTTAGCGTGAACTTTAATATTTAAGGCTAGATGAGAAAACGCTCCCTTATATTATAAAATATTTATGTTATACGTTTTAATGAAAAAAGCGAATAAAACGAGTGAAAAGTTGATTAAACATTTTTATTGCTGAAAAAATTCTGGCAACACTGGTCCTTACGCTCCTAGGAGGCGGAGTTAGCTCAAATAGTTGCCTATTGAGGTGCTGTAGTTTACAGAAATTCAACAGGTATTGCTTGTTTAGCAGTTTAGCCCCTGATAAGTCGCAGTGGCGCAAGGCCCTCCCTTGCCTCTGAGCCTTCAAAAGGCATTCCAGACGGAGACCACTCAACGGTAATTTCGTTTCCCTGTACATTATGATACCCCTTAACTCATATTAGAGAAACGATATGTCGAATTGCCAGGTTCAATCGTCCACTATCTGCAGAGCTCTATGTTGCTAACCTGAGAGCCTCCCCCCTATCAGAGAAGATTGCTATGGTATTATCAGTGATATTCGCACATTGTAATGTCTTGCATGTCTCCTGGATAGCTTAGATCTAGCTGAGTCCATCTGATAACTCTGTCTGGTCTGTCACGTCCCATTCTATGAAAACAAGAATCCCTTGTGAACACAGCATGGGGTCGCATGACCCCTTTTTTTCTCTTCAGCATCGCCCATGAGCCAACCCATTCAAATCGTTTAATTTACTTGCCCACCCCAGCGGCGTATAAAATGCTTTTAGAGCGGAGCTAAATACATATATGTATTTGAGTTTGTGTGTGAATAGTGTTTTATGGTGGGCTCGACAAAAAATCCAATGCAGCAATCCCAACTAAACTAAAAACCCATCAAACGTTTGATTGCTTCCCTATACCAGGGTTGTGACAATGTACGACCAGTCAGCCAGCTAGCGATTGAAGGTTGTAGCGAAATAGCGTGAATAACAAAACGGCGGACACACCCAAGGTCGACATCCACCACGCCCTAGATACGCCTCAAATTCATCAAAAGTAATAGGAGCACAGAAAATTTTGCAAAACCCAAACGCCAACGCAGTATCAAAGGAGATTCTTAATAGAGAGAGAAAAAGAGCGAGTAGTAATTGAGAACGTGCCTGCTGATTGCTGCTAATGGGCAGGGCTGGGCATGCGAATTGATAAAAGAACCCTAAAGCAAACTCAAAAGTTTTGTATGTAGAAGGCTGGCTGTATGATACGAGACGACGCCTACTGTTTGCACTAAAATGTATGCCATGTTTGCTGTTGTTGTTTAAGCAATGGTTGTTAATTGTTATCTTGTTAATAAGGCCCGGGCCTTCCACACGAAATCCCGACATTGTCGGGATACGATGCCTTATATGTTAAAAGGCCCGCTTATGCACCTCTGGAACAAATGGCGTTGTTATAAAGTGCCGGATTTCATCAAAATGTTTGCGTAGATGCGTCCTTACGGTCCTAGGAGGTGGGAGTGACGAGTCTTCCAGATCGGCCACCAGCTGCGCATGATTAACTGTGTCAAAAGCTTGACTCAGATCAAGCGCAACTAGAACCGCCCTGTCATTGTGTATATTTTGATTTAGTCTGTCAGTTATCTGAGTGTTTATGAGATTTAGAGCAGATGTTGTGCTCCTAACTTTCCTGAGTCAAGTTTGATGTATAGAGCGGGAGTAGGACAGCCTGAGGTGTCTTTACTACTGGCGAGAGGAGTGATATCGGACGATATGACTCCCCAACGTTGGCTGGCTTGCCAGGCTTTAGTAGTGGGATCACGGGTGTGGTTAAGGATAGATTGAAGACGGCAGTGAGGTACTTAACTCCTACAGGGCCGATGTGTTTAAGGTGCACCATGGCTATGCCATCTGAACCGATGGCATTGGAGTTCTTGGCATTCATGATGGCCTCTTGAACCTCGGTAGCGGTGACGGGAACGGGGGCATAGTTTTTGTGTTTATGCGCGCGCCTGAAAATACCACGTCTTGTCCTGTCTTGCGCAGGATGAGGGACATACTGTCGACAGAAAGCCTGCGCACATTTCTTGGGGTCATTTAGTCTCTTGTCACCAAAGGCGATGTCGACATTCTTTGGCGGACCCGTAGGATTGGACAAGGATTTGACTGTGGACCATAACTTCCCAACACCGGTAGAGAGGTTACAAGACCTGAGGTGCTCCTCCTATTTGGCTTGTTGTTGTTGTTGTAGCGAGGTGTAGCCCTGCCTAAATGTCAGACAGGGTCACCCCGAGTGTATTGCTCTTGGCCGGGTCGATTTAAGAAAACGGCCCGGGTCGTTTCGGCACGATGGGCACAGCACAAGTACTGGTACCGTTCTCGTAGAACCGGCAATACAAGAAACTAGCCGTGTAGGTCATTTAGCGTTACCCAGGGTGCACCAACGGGGAGGCGACCTACTCTTACTCATCGTTGACAAGCCGTCTGATTTCTACGTTGAGATCACCAATATGTGGATCTGAAGGATCGATGTTGCGTATTAGGTCGTATTCTGTGACACATGTGTAAAGATTCGCCATTTACGTTCTTCTTCAGCAATATCCGCAACTAGAACCGCCCTGTCATTGTGTATATTTTGATTTAGTCTGTCAGTTATCTGAGTGTTTATGAGATTTAGAGCAGATGTTGTGCTCCTAACTTTCCTGAGTCAAGTTTGATGTATAGAGCGGGAGTAGGACAGCCTGAGGTGTCTTTACTACTGGCGAGAGGAGTGATATCGGACGATATGACTCCCCAACGTTGGCTGGCTTGCCAGGCTTTAGTAGTGGGATCACGGGTGTGGTTAAGGATAGATTGAAGACGGCAGTGAGGTACTTAACTCCTACAGGGCCGATGTGTTTAAGGTGCACCATGGCTATGCCATCTGAACCGATGGCATTGGAGTTCTTGGCATTCATGATGGCCTCTTGAACCTCGGTAGCGGTGACGGGAACGGGGGCATAGTTTTTGTGTTTATGCGCGCGCCTGAAAATACCACGTCTTGTCCTGTCTTGCGCAGGATGAGGGACATACTGTCGACAGAAAGCCTGCGCACATTTCTTGGGGTCATTTAGTCTCTTGTCACCAAAGGCGATGTCGACATTCTTTGGCGGACCCGTAGGATTGGACAAGGATTTGACTGTGGACCATAACTTCCCAACACCGGTAGAGAGGTTACAAGACCTGAGGTGCTCCTCCTATTTGGCTTGTTGTTGTTGTTGTAGCGAGGTGTAGCCCTGCCTAAATGTCAGACAGGGTCACCCCGAGTGTATTGCTCTTGGCCGGGTCGATTTAAGAAAACGGCCCGGGTCGTTTCGGCACGATGGGCACAGCACAAGTACTGGTACCGTTCTCGTAGAACCGGCAATACAAGAAACTAGCCGTGTAGGTCATTTAGCGTTACCCAGGGTGCACCAACGGGGAGGCGACCTACTCTTACTCATCGTTGACAAGCCGTCTGATTTCTACGTTGAGATCACCAATATGTGGATCTGAAGGATCGATGTTGCGTATTAGGTCGTATTCTGTGACACATGTGTAAAGATTCGCCATTTACGTTCTTCTTCAGCAATATCCGGTGGAAGACTGTTTAGAAAGCGATTCACAGGTAGAGATCTGACAAAAGTGTCAACCGACTCGGTGTGGATGTCGGTTAGGGCCATCTTATGATCCCGCAGATCAAAAAAAAAAACTAATGGCGGCGATATACCAACAGGTTATCATAACCTCTAACGAGATTTTGAGCCGAGCTTCTCTTTCCAACTTGTGGTGTGTTGCTTTTTGAGTTTCCTACAAGTTAGCGGGACCTACAGTTTTTTGCCGACTCCGAACGGTACTTGCAAAGTAAATGAGGTTTTGCTGAGAAGCTTCTCATGGCAGAAATACACCCGGAGAGTTTGCCAAACTACTGCCGAGGGGCGACCCCGTTTTAGAAAAATTCTTTTTCTAAATAATTTTTGATGTTACTTTTGCCGGGCATCGAACCGCCACGACTTGGTGTAGAAGGCCGAACACTTGACCGGGTCCCGTACGATATGTCGAAAAAAAAAATGTCGAATTTCCAAGACCGAATTTAAACAAATTTTAAAATACCGAAGAGATTTTTGACCGAAAAAAAAATGTCGAAAAAATGCAAATGACCGAAAAAGGTCGAAATTTGGATGCTTAATGTAAAACTTCGGAAATTTGAGTTTAACAACGTGTTTTATGACAGTATACAATTATTTATCACTTCCTTACCTCTTACCAAGAACTTTTCAACCATTTTCCAATACAAAGCCTATTCACATTTTCCCCTTGTTAGAGGTAACAACAGAAATATTCTCAGACATTTTCGGGCTACAAACTGCACATGTAAAAATTAAGATTGAGAATGACTTATGATTTGTACTTATTAAAAGCATAACACTAATCATTTGGTAATGATCATTTCGAGAAAGTTACCGTTATCTTATTGAGCTAAACTATGCTGGAGTCACCAATGGCAAAAATACATCGATGGGTCTTTGATGCAAAGTCTATGTACATTTGTTTCGCTATATGTGTACATCGATGCTTCGACTTGGTTAGAAGTTTTCTAATATGCGTATATTTTTCTAATTACGTGCATATTTTTGAACAACGAAAAGGTGTTGGTCCAATTTACTTTTTTTTTTTGGCCTAGTGAGAAACCGAAATAACGTTTAAAAGTTCAAAACTTCACAATTTTTATAGAAATATCGATGTATCGATACTTCAAATATTTACGTGACTATAAAAGTCGCCAAAAATCAAAATTTTTTTGACATCTTTAAACCGGAGATTCGTTTCTGAGAGGTTGTTGTTAATTATATTGAGACGAGCTTAAGAGTTTGTGCTTCTAACTTTACCGTCAGGTTGCTGGCAAGAGCTATTGCAAAACACTAGAAAAATAATACTCAACATTAATATATAAGATGTAGAAACAATGTAATGAATGATGTGTTAAATTCGCGCGAATTTTACACATCATTCATTACCTTGTTTCTACATCTTATATATTTTTTTTCGACATTTTTTCATTCGACATTTCTTTTCGAGACATTTTTTTTTTCGACCTTTTGTGTTTTCGGCAAATTTTTTTTCGACATTTTTTTTTTGACATTTTTAGTTTCGACTTCTTTTTTTTCGACATATCGTACCAGACCCCACTTGACCGCTACACCACGGCGGTCGCAGATCAAACGGCAAGGTAATATGATGCCGGATCTCGCCATAATGCTTACGGAGATGACTCTCGGGGGCGGATCTGTGTCCAAAAGATGACGGTTTGGATGTGCTGGCTTTTGGCAGTTCAGAAGGAATTGCCTGCTAAGCATTTCCGCGTGCTATCTTACATTGAGCAGTTTTCTCTCTTGATGGAGGTGAGACTCAGGAGACATGCCGTAGCAGTTCTGATAGCGGTATTTTGGCAGACTTGTAACTTCGTCCAGTTGGTGTTATGCACGTAAGGCGACCATATGGGTACGACATAGTCAAAGACTGGCCGGCCAATGGCCTTATATGTAGTCAGCAAAGTTTCTTGATCTTTTCCCCAAGTACTGCCGGGAAGTGACTTGAGGATCTTGTTACGACCTCGTACCTTTCAGACCATTGCAGACACATGACCAGCAAATGAGAAAGTATTATCCAGTGTCACCCCCAGTAACTTTGGGTGTCTGACAGTTGGCAGCTTAGTGCCATCAACGTAAATGTCTAATTCGTTTCTCACCTGGTGCGTCCATGTCGTGAAGTGTCGCCGTGGATTTAGTCGGTCATTAAATATATGTACATAAGTGATGTCTGGGATAAAAGTCAATTGCTTATAGTTGTATGTATGTATATATGTTCGCATTTTATTTCATACATTTGCAAGTAATAGTACGTATATGCTACTTAGTACACTCTAATCCTCGCTATCACGTCGCTCCTCAGCACGCTTATCACGTTCTCTGCCCGACTCCTTTGCTGCACCTGCCGCCTTTTTCGCTTTCCTTGTCTCCTCCCCACCACCTGCTGTGGCTAGACCATCAGACCACTTGCCACGCGGTATATCTGAATAAGAGCTAGGATCCATTGGATCGACCTTTTCTACATCGCCACCACGTTTACCGCCATGCCTACGATTGCTATGCTCACGGTCGCGTTCCCTATCTCCACGTTCACGTCTCTGCTTTGCGATTGTGCGATCTAAATCGCGTGACTTTTGTTTACGTTGTGTAGATACAACATTCGTCGTCTCGTGTATGCTGGGAAAGTCTTTGGGTGGCACTGGTGAACGTGGACGCATTGATGAGTTGATTATATCATCTATCTCACGTTGATGACGCGCTAATTCTGTTTCTTGGACATCGTTAATATTTTCATCATGCTGTTCGCCATCACTGCCACCGCCACCTTCTCCGCCTGCTGCTTCTTCGAGTTGACGCCGAAAAACAGCTGCACTCTTGGTCACTTGGGATTTAGGATGCGTTGGTGGTAGCCATGATACTAAATTTTCGGCGATACTAACAAAGTAATAGCTACAACACCCTGGATCATAGCGTTCGCTCCAACCTTTGGGTAGTGGGTATTTACGGCGCAAACGTTTGTAGCGTCGCATGTAATCGCGACTTGGTTCGGCTTTGCCATCCCCCCAACGATTAACGCAGAATAGCGTGCATTTGTGCCATATGTTGTATTTGTTTGGGCAACCGCGATGACCGGTGGTTGAGTTCGCCTCACCCATGCGCTCCTTCATGCGTTCTAACCAGAAATTCTCCTCCACTCGCTTACTACCGGTGTCTTTGTCGTAGAGTGGCGGATGCTGGTATTCCGCACGTGCAGCAGCACGATGGTCCTCGGTTTCCATCTCATCGTAATCTTCTGCGATAACTTCTTCACTTTCAACGGCTGGCTTTGTTGTTTTTACTGTGGAAGTGTTAAATATGAATAAGCAAATGTAGTAAAATTAATTATTTTCATGATTTTAACAAACCTGCTTTTTTCTGTTTGCTCTTGGGTTTTTGCACAAGACCACGCTGTGCTAGGCGCTGCAGCAATGCTGCTGGTAAACTCATTTTAGTTTATTTTCGGTTCTTCTTACCGTTCTTTTACATGCAATGATTTTCGTGCAATTTTAAATTCAATTTTATTTTAAAATTTCCCAGCTGCTTCTTTTCTTTTATAAATTTGACAGCAGAAATTGTTTTTTGTTTTGGTGGAGCCTGTTTGACGTTTTTTTTTGTTACAAATCAAAAAAAGGAGTAGAAAACGCAGGGCTGCACATAAGAGTACTGACATTTCTTGAGACTTGAGATGAAATGATTCGGTTTTTTCAGTATCGTTGAATATTTTATTTAGGCCCGGTTTTTCAGTGCAAGTTTAAAGTTGATGGCCCAATGCACGCTTGCTTTGCTTCGAGAAATGTCAAAATTATTTTGAACTCTACAGAAATGTATGAAAGTTGGCCCAGTGGCAACCTTACTTTGCTTGCTTGAAATGCTTCAAAGTGTCGAATAGCCCAAATCTCTATTTGACAGCGCTTTACACGCTTCGCTGTTTGTCTTGTTGTTGTCTTGTTTGTCTCATCCTGTATTTTTGACAACTTTTGTAGCTTCTTGGGCCATAGAAGCTTTAAAAGGAAAGCAAGGTAAGCCTAGGTAAGCAAGGCAAGCAAATTAAGCGTACATTGGGTTGTTGTTGTTGTTGTTGTTGTAACGAAGCGTAGCCCTGCCCAGCGTGTACTTTTCCTTAACCTAAATTGTCATCAATTTCTTCTAACGGGAGTCCTAGGAAACTTGCAGTTTCAACAGGGTTGGACCAGAGGGAGATGGGTGTTAGAAGAGTGGGCTCCGAAGAGCAGATAAATAAATGGTTGGTATTATGGGGTGACGAGCCGCATGCCGGACATTCATTCGGCACGTCAAGGTCTAGTCTGGATAAGTAGGAGTTTAACCTGCTACAGTATCCAGAGCGTAATTGAGCCAGAGTGACCCTTGTCTCTCGAGGAAGATGACGCTCCTCAGCCGCGACGCGAGGTGGTTTGGCGTGCAAAACGGCGTTCAGTGGACAGAGCGAGACATAAGACGTAACGGACGTGTCATGGATGTGCTTCAGGGCCTGCGTATGTACCTTTGGATCAAACGGCGAAAGTGTGAGGTGCCGGATCTCATCAAAATGCTCACGTAGATGTGCCCTTACGGTCCTAGGAGGTGGCTCATACTCAAGCAGTAGTCTGTTGGGATGTTGTGGTTTGCAACAGTTCAACAGGTACTGCTTGTTTAGCATTTCATTGTGCTCCAAAACTGGGAGCATTTCCACCTCATGATGTAAATGATGTTTTGGAGACATAAGGACGCATCCCGTGGCGGTTCTGAGTGCGGTATTTTGGCAGGACTGCAGTCTTTTCCAATGAACCTCAGCAAGCCCCGGCGACCATATCGGCGACGCGTAATTCAGGATCGGCCGACCAATTGCTTTATAGGTTGCCAGCAACGTTTCTTTGTCTTTACCCCAAGTGCTGCCGGCTAGCGACTTGAGAATTTTGTTGCGGCTTTGTAGCTTAGAGACAATTGCGGTTGAATGAGCAGCGAATTTGTGCATGGGGTCGAAAGTTACCCCTAAGATTTTGGGGTGAGAGACAGTAGGTAATTTTTGATCGCCTACGTAGATTTCTAACTCCATGCCAACTTGCGCCGTCCAGGTCGTGAATAGTGTCGCCGAGGACTTCGTTGGCGACAATGTCAGGCTCCGGGCAGTGAAAAACTCAACAAGAGAGGGGAGATAACCATTGATCCTGGAGCATAGCTCATCTACGGAAGTGCCAGAAGCCAGGATCGTACAATCGTCTGCGTAAGAGACAATCGAGACTCCATCTGGTGGGGAAGGAAGCCTCGAAATATAAAGATTAAACAGAAGCGGGGAAAGGACACCACCCTGCGGTACCCCTTGTTTAATCTTTCTCGGTTTTGATTTTTTGTTTCTGAAAACTACAGACGATTGACGACCACTCAGATAATTGGCGGACCAACGCTTAAGACAGGGGGGGAGCGATGAATCTTCCAAATCGGATACCAGTTGTCCATGATTTACTGTGTCAAAAGCTTGAGACAGGTCAAGAGCAACTAGAACCGTCCTGTGATGAGGGCTTTTCTGGTTGAGTCCGTCAGTTATCTGAGTGTTAATGGCATTTAGAGCAGATGTTGTGCTCCGTATTTTTCTAAAGCCATGTTGGTGCTCGGCTAACCTCAACTTTGAGGTGTAAAGAGGAAGTAATACCGCCTCCAATGTCTTCACTACTGGCGAGAGGAGCGATATCGGACGATAAGACTCCCCTACGTTAGCTGGCTTGCCAGGCTTTAGTAGTGGGACCACGACTGCCTGTTTCCATTTTTCAGGTATGACAGAAGTGGCCAGGGACAAATTGAAGACGGTAGTGAGGTATTTTACTCCCTCTTCGCCGATGTGTTTTAAATGCACCATGGCTATGTCGTCAAGGCCCATAGCTTTAGAGTTTTTGGCTTTCCTGATGGCCGCTCGAACCTCTGTAGCGGTGATGGAAACGGGGGCATTGTTTTTGTGTTTATGCGCACACCTGAAGATCCTACGTCTGTCCCTGTCCTGTGCAGGGTGTGGTACAAACTGTCGGCAAAAGGCCGTTGCACTTTTCTTCGGGTCACTACATTGGGTCATCAGCTTTAGTTTGAACGGCCAATTTTTGTAAGATAAACTCTAGTCAACTTTGCCTGTGGTTTAAACTTGCATTGAAAAACCGGGTAATTGTCTAGTTTAGCTGTCAACTGCTAATAAATTAGCTAAAATTATGGGAGGGGGCTCGAAAGACGGGGTTTGGCCTCAGGATCACGAATCCGGCAGCGATTTTTAAATTTTTTGTTTCAGTAAAAAGTTATGGTCAAAAAACCGAAAATTGACCCGGGTCCGATACCAAAACTGGGGCGGAATCCATGGTATTTATGTGCAGAACACCTTTCTGAGCTGCTTGTTGCGCTTATAAAAAATAACCCTGGGCTACGCCATCATAAGTCCGGGTGGTTGCCTGAACCGTGGCAACGTGCCACGGTACGCATTTTTTGGCGCAGTCTAGTGTAATTACAACAACCACATGAAAACTTGCAACTTTGATTGCAAATATCTCTTCAGAGAAGCAAAATATTAAAAAAGCGCTTCCGGATCCGTGATCCTGAGGCCAAACCCGGTCTTTTGATCCGGCTCCCATAAGTTTAGCTAATTTATTAGCAGTTGACAGCTAAGCTAGACAATGACCAAAAACAGGGCATTTTGCTAACAAATTATATGAGAGTGAGAAAATCCGCAACGTGAGAAATCATTTAGAATCGGCCTGATAAACAATGTAATAGTACTAAGAACAGCAACTTATCATTTTTAACATTTTATGACAATGGTCAGCTGTGATAGTTTTATGCTTGGAATAAATGTGCAGCGATTTGGCCTGCAACGCTGCTAGTTTGACTGCTGCTTGAACGATTTGTAAACACACGTGCAGCGAAATTTACCTGCCAGTTCAGCGTGCAGCAGAATCAGTCCGCCAATACGTCATGTACGTAAATTTTAGAGCAAATTTTATTCTGATGTATCCGTCGTATCTGGTGTTATCCATACAAACACCCGCAGTCTACTTTGCCTTTCAGTTGTTTCAACGTACCCTGCAAAAATCGTTGGATTATGTGTTCCAAATTTTTGATATTGGAGTACTCCAATAGTAATCCTTTGTATACCTCATCGGACCACGTTCAGCTTTTTGAAAGTCGATCATTGTTCCTGCCTTATCGACGAAAATTACGACACTACTACGCTCTGGCAGTATATACTCCAAGGAGTAACAACATTGGAGTACATTGCAAAGTACTCTGACGGTAGGTAATCCATGAAGTAGCAGAAACAAAACGAAGGTTTGGGTAGGTGGTCCAGTCCTAGGACATCGCAATGTTAATTGGGGCATAATTTTTATATGAAAAAGGATTACATTTGGAGTACTCTGATGCTCCAATTGGAGTACTCTTTGGATAGGAAATAGAGTTCTCTCGATTTTTGCAGGGGTACTGTCGGACTGATTCTGCTAAACGCTTTCCATGCAGTGACACTTGAACAACAGATTTGAACACGTCGTACATCTACTGCACGACATGCAGGGATATTTGTGTTCGCCGTAGTACAAACTGGTGTGTTTAAATTTTTGCTGCGCATGTTTACTGCACATCTATTCCAGGCTTAAAGCCCAAAACAAATGTGCAGTAAACCCTGCGCAGTGAAAATTTGAACACATTAATTTGTACTACACCATTTCAAGTTGGATTTTAGAAAGCGTCAGTTGGATTTTGGAAGGCGTCGTTGGATTTTAGAATTGTCAATTGGATTTTAGAAAGTGTCAGTTGAATTTTCGAAAATTTAATTGGATATTAGAAAGCGTCAATTGGATTTTGGATGGCGTTATTTGGATTTTAGAAAGCTTCAGTTGGATTTTAGAAAACTGAAAAAATTTAAATTCCTGCTTTCTAAAATCCAATTGACGCTTCCTAGGTTAGGTAAGGTTAGGTTGCAAGGGCGGGACAGAGCATCTGGACTCTGCCCGACACTTAGGCCAATTAAGAAGGCCCGTTGTGATATCATATACGCTCTCTACCCACCTCTATGCCTCAGAGGTGCGAGCGGAGGGTTCTTCCTTAGCGACACCAACCGCCCGACCGCGTATAGTCAGCTGATCCGACATCCCTAAACAAGATCAGAGCACTCGGCGTGGTGCTCTAAACAAGCACCTCTAAACGAGTACAATGATCTCCAGAGGGCTGGAAGGGACCAGTCAACTCACGCGGTCGGGCCGCCGTCGACGCCAAGGAAACCAACTCACACCAAGGGGATCGAACCACTTCGTGGAGTCAATGAACCTGGATAACGCCTTTATATCTACTTTTGATACCTCAGCGAGGTTTTCGAGAAACGGTTGGCCGACGATAGCCACAGAAGATGCTGAACACTTTCCTCCTCCTCAATACATCTGGAGCTGCGACAATAATCATTCGACCTTATGCCCATTCTTGCACCGTGCGTGCCTATAAGACAGTGCCCTGTTAGGACCCTTACCAGGTTTGAGATATTCGATTTGTTGAGGGACAGCATGGAATTTGTACGTCCTTTGTTATAGGAAGGCCGGGTTAGCCTGGATATCTCGCAAGTCGAGAGCTCCGTCCAGAGCTTGTTTGCTGCATTAATTGTAATTGTGCTGACACTAAATTTAAAAGAGGCCATGGGTATGCCTACCAGACTGTTTCCTGGAAGGAGATGGGTGGTGGTATCTCGTCTGGCCAGCTCGTCCGCTCTGCAGTTACCTTCAATATTCCTGTGTCCAGGTACCCTAATAAGGCTAACACTGAAGTGCTGAGCCATCTCGTTGAGAGATCTGCGATAGCCGCGTTGCTGGCCTCCCGATCGGCGCCCCCGGAGGAGGCGCCAATCAGAGGACTACTAGGACCGGTTTTGCACTCAGCCCTCATTTGTCAAGCTGCCGCTGCAGCATTAAATCGCTGAGGTGTCCTCCCAGCTTTTGTACTCTTGTTTTGGTCCGGTTTCACCGTGACCGCCTTTGCGGAGCGAGCTCCTGTCGACTTTTTGGTAGGAGAGCCGGACTCCTGATTTTTATTTTTATTAAATAAATGCTCCATATCTAGAAACCCACGAGTGGCGGAGAAGGGGAAGGTCCATCCGGGCAGAGACCCGCATTATCCGGGTAAGGCTTAATAGAATCGAGGTCGCCTGGTATCCGAAGCACTCCGTTCACGGCTGGGCTATTTAAGGGCCCCCAGCCAGGCTGATCCTCGGCACGGGTCGTATGACACCTTGATCCAGCCCTTAAGAGATTAGAAAGGGGAAAAAAGGAGAGGGGGGGGGCTTGGATGGAGGCCAAAATAGCGATGGGAAGTCCGGGTAGGGGGGGGGGGGGGGCGGGAGAGGTCGCCGCTCGAATTTGCCGCCGTAGCGTTACCAGGTGTCACCACGAGGAGGCTCCACCCCCGATTGGAGGAGGGGGGTGCACGTACCTACGAGTCGACGGTTTGGGGTGACGCTGGTGTGTGAAAGGCACCAACCCTCATCAAAGACACCCTGACGCTTTCTAAAATACAATTGATTCTAGTTTTACACTTTCAAAATGGCGTAAATTGGATTTCAGAAAGCGTCAATTGGATTTTAGAAAATATAAGTTGAAATTTTTTTAAGTTTTCTAAAATCCAATTGACGCTTTCTAAAATCCAATAACCGCTCTCCAAAATCCAATTGACAATTCCAAAATCCAACTACCGCTTTCTAAAATCCAATTAACAATTCTAAAATCCAACTAACGCTTTCTAAACTCCAACTTGAAATGGTGTAGAGCAGACACATGTATTCCTGCATGGTATGCAGGAGCTGCACGATGTATTCAAATCAAAATTCTACGCACCTCGCCAGTGTTGCGTATCAAAAAACCCAACAAGCACGAACAAGTCAAAAACAAAATGCCAAAAAAACAAATATTTTATTTCGTGATTTCAATTTATTTTGAATTTTTAAATTATAATATTTGTAAATGTAATCTCAAATTTAAGTTAAGTGTTTGAAACGTAATTTAACTTGTTTTTGTATGTTATAAGTGAGTTTGGTAAATATTGTGCAAGTGTCACTGCAGGGAACTGCAAGGTAAGTTTCCCTGCACATGTGTTTACAAATCATTCAAGCAGCAGTGAAAATAGAAGAGCTGCAGGCAAAATCACTGCACATGTATTCCAGGCTTAAAGCCTGAATTACATAAAACTTTGCACTTTCATACAAAGTTTGTGGAACGTAAAGCGAAGCGAGATTTTGGCAAATGCTCAAAGCCGAGGCACGCACCTTTCAAAGTTTCACAAAGTTTAATGTAACGGGGTCTTTACGGTCAGCAATGACAACACAAATCGATGCCTGAGTGGAAGCTCACCCTATCTCGGCAGTCAGTTCGAAACCGCCCTATTTCAATTATTTTTTTCAAAACCGCCCTATCTGAGAATTTGTTTCAGAAACGACCCATTTCAATTTTTTTTCAAAAACGCCCTATCTCAGAACTTGTTTCAAAAACGTCCTATTTCAATTTTTCGTTCAAAAACGCCCTATCTCAGAATTTGTTTCAAAAACGCCCTACTTCGGCTGCCTGATTAAAAAAGCTGTAACACAAAAGTATAAAAATTTAAAACTTCTAGTGGCTGGTTAAATTAGTTTTATTTCATTAGAGAATCATCAAATTCGTGGTGTACTACGGGAATTCTAAGTTTGCTGCACATTTCTCTCAAATCCTTTTCTTTATTTTTATTGAGCAAGCGGATATTGTTTTTCAATAGACTTTTTTGTTGAAGTCGGTAATTTCTTACATGTAGTCGGCATTTTTGACTAAATTTCTTACATGCAGTCGGCATTTTTGAGTAGTCGGAATTTTTGACTAAATTTCTTATATGTAGTCGGCATTTTTGACTAAATTTCTTAAATGTAGTAGGCATTTTTGACTATATTTCTTACATGTAGTCGGCATTTTTGACTAAATTTCTTACATGCAGTCGGCATTTTTGAGTAGTCGGCATTTTTGACTAAATTTCTTATATGTAGTCGGCATTTTTTACTAGATTTCTTATATGTAGTAGGCATTTTTGACTAAATTTCTTATATGAGCCTTTCACTTTTTTCAAAATCTGAGATTTAAGTGTCGCAGCACTTGTTATAGTCGGGTCTGGTACGATATGTCGAAAAAAAAGAATTCGAAACTAAAAATGTCGAAAAAAAAATGTTGAAAAAAAATTTGCCGAAAACACAAAAAGTTTAAAAAAAATGTCTCGAAAAAAAATGTCGAATGAAAAAATGTCGAAAAAAATATATAAGAGGGTCGGGTCCCGTACGATATGTCGAAAAAAAAATGTCGAATTTCCAAGACCGAATTTAAAAAAATTTTAAAATACCGAAGAGATTTTTGACCGAAAAAAAAAATGTCGAAAAAATGCAAATGACCGAAAAAGGTCGAAATTTGGATGCTTAATGTAAAATTTCGGAAATTTGAGTTTAACAACGTATTTTATGACAGTATACAATTATTTATCACTTCCTTACCTCTTACCAAGAACTTTTCAACCATTTTCCAATACAAAGCCTATTCAGATTTTCCCCTTGTTAGAGGTAACAACAGAAATATTCTCAGACATTTTCGGGCTGGGTCTGGTACGATATGTCGACAAAAAAGAAGTCGAAACTAAAAATGTCGAAAAAAAAAATGTCGAAAAAAATTTGCCGAAAACACAAAAGGTCGAAAAAAAAGTCTCGAAAAAAAATTTTGAATGAAAAAATGTCGAAAAAAATATATAAGATGTAGAAACAATGTAATGAATGATGTGTAAAATTCGCGCGAATTTAACACATCATTCATTACATTGTTTCTACATCTTATATATTAATGTTGAGTATTATTTTTCTAGTGTTTTGCAATAGCTCTTGCAAGCAAATATAAAACCTGACGGTAAAGTTACAAACACAAACTCTTAAGCTCTTCTCAATATAATTAACAACAACCTTTCAGAAACGAATCTCCGGTTTAAAGATGTCAGAAAAATTTCGATTTTTGCGACTTTTATAGTCACGTAAATATTTGATGTATCGATACATCGATGTTTCTATAAAAATTGTGAAGTTTTGAACGTTTAAACGTTATTTCGGTTTCTCACTTGTCGAAAAACAAAAGTAAATTGGGCCAACATCTTTTCCTTGTTCAAAAATATGCACGTAATTAGAAAAATATACTCATATTAGAAAACTAACCAAGTCGAAGCATCGATGTACATATATAGCGAAACAAATGTACATAGACTTCGCATCAAAGACACATCGATTTATTTTTGCCATTGGTGACTCCAGCATAGTTTAGCTCAATAAGATAACGGTAACTTTCTCGAAATGATCATTACCAAATGATTAGTGTTATGCTTTTAATAAGTACAAATCATAAGTCATTCTCAATCTTAATTTTTACATGTGCAGTTTGTAGCCCGAAAATGTCTGAGAATATTTCTGTTGTTACCTCTAACAAGGGGAAAATTTGAATAGGCTTTGTATTGGAAAATGGTTGAAAAGTTCTTGATAAGAGGTAAGGAAGTGATAAATAATTGTATACTCTCATAAAACACGTTCCGAAGTTTTACATTAAGCATCCAAATTTCGACCTTTTTCGGTCATTTGCATTTTTTCGAAATTTTTTTTTCGGTCAAAAATCTCTTCGGTATTTTAAAATTTTTTTAAATTCGGTCTTGGAAATTCGACATTTTTTTTTCGACATATCGTACGGGACCCCATTGTTTCTACATCTTATATATTTTTTTCCCTCGTGAAGGGTGGATACCTTGCCGCGGTACGAGGGCTTAAGTCGATAGCCACAGGGCTACGCTGCCCTTGTGATCACAGCTCCGTACGGCACTTCATCACGAGAGCAGCCAAGCCTCTCTGGCGCGACGACAATGCGACCACGTGCCCATTGGACGTTTGCAGCCGGGAGGCAAATCGTGGCTGTATTTGAACGGAGCCTCTCTGATACCGGGTCGCCTCAGAGAGTAAGCATGGCCTTACCGCGGTACGGGGCTCTGCCGCGGCGGACGACACATTTTCCCCTACTCTTCCCTTGACCCTAAGCTGGCCTTGTCCGGCGATGGGTCGTACGAACAAGATGAACTCAAATAACACAAATAAAAACGAAAAACCCAAAAAACAAACAACGCCAAATTTCACTCCTCAGCAAAGGAGAGCTATGGAGGAGCAGGCGAGAAAGCAACAACAACGCCGGAGGACAACCTCCGTTCCACAATCAAGGGGGGGATCGACAGCGATGGCAACTACGAGTCGGTCAACCAACCCTCTATCGAGTAAGATTGACTTGATGGGAGCTAGCACCAGTGCGGTTGCCAACGCAGCTAAGCGGACAACGGCGGATGCTAAACTCCCATCAACCTCTGATATGAAAACCAGTATCTTTACGTCTGTGGCAGCGGTCTTACGACCTGGCCTCGGAGGCAGCTGCAACTGAGATTTCGGCAAGGGGAGCGACCGCGATGGCAACTACGGGTCCGCACTCCCGGGAGACATCTCCCCGCCGCTTCACATACCACGAGAAAAGATTGGCTGCAAAGATCCTGAAGAGGTATGAAGGGGTGCCGCAGGAGTCGCTGTCGCCGAATTCCAGTAAATCGGTAGAGCTAGCGAAAGCTGTGATACCGGATTTCCAAAATTCTTACGTGCCAAAGAGGTTAAAAGTTAACCCTTTCAAGCGCCAGAGATCGGACCTGGAGTTAAATCCCCCTCCCAAGCGGCATCAGAATACCTCTGGAGCGGGCAAACTAAGCTTTGCTGAGGTAACCAAGGACAGGATCCTTATAGGCGTCCTTGACCGAGGCAATGACCGTCTGGCCATCCCCAAGGACCGGTGGCGTTACATGCGAAATGAACTCGGCAACATTCTTCTCAACGTTGCTCCGGAGTTTCCGGGTAGTTCGGCGCGAGTAACGGATGCGGGTTGGCACCAGGGCCAGATCAAATTACTCGCAAGGGCGCAAAGATAGAGGTCGTCGACTGGAAGGACATTCCAGCTCGTCCAAGGGCAAGGGCGTGGATTCCGGCCATCCCTGACGAACCCGACAGAATTCTCGGGATGCTACGGCTAATGAATCCGTCCCTCCCAACGCATGACTGGAGTGTCAATCTGGTCGGGGATGCGGTGGGGCCGACAGACAGGTGGTGTTCACCATGAATAAAGAGTCAATCGAGCCCCTCAAAAGGTGCAATGGCCTAGTACACTACAGCGTAGGCCAGATCGTTATCCACGTATATCGTGGTGATGCTCAGCGCGCTGCCTTCTCGGCTGCTCCGGGGGAACCGGAAAACGAATTACCAGAAGAGGAAGCGGAGGATTCCGACGCGGAAAGCATGTTATCCGCCACGTCCCTTGCCGATAGTGCTGTGAACAACTCGGAGATGGAGGACAGCCTACAGGACGAGGAAGTCCTCGACGTCACGGTGGTAGCAGCCAACGCTGAGGGGTGTAAAAGTAGGTCGCCTCCCAGTTGGTGCACCCTGGGTAACGCTAAATGACCTACATAGCCTGCACGGCTAGTTTAGTTTCTTGTATTGCCGGATCTACGAGAACGGTACCAGTACTTGTGCTGTACCCATCGTGCCGAAACGACCCGGGCCGTTTTCTTATATCGACCCGGCCAAGAGCAATACACTCGAGGTGACCCTGTCTGACATTTAGGCAGGGCTACACCTCGTTACAACAACAACAACAACGCTGAGCGATTAACATCTAACGCTACAGGCAGCAGGACTCCTGCAACGCCATATCGGGCAGTTAATCGGAACAACTCGTCGTTGATAGGCAACCTCCGTGATGGGGCAAACCTCGACGACATGGGGACGGCAGGGCAGTCTGTGCGCTCTCATGTTGGTGGTGCTTCAGATTAATGTGCACAAATCTAAAGTGGCTTCGGCTGCTTTAAGTAGTCGTCTTTCTAAAGGCGACGTGGATGTGGTCCTCATCCAAGAACCCTGGGTCAATAGCTCGAGAATCTGCGGATTGGGGACTAAGGGTTTCAAGCTCATTCGAGCCTGCGAGGAGAGCAAAGTCCGAACGTGTATTTTGGTCAAGTCTGAGTTGAACTCTTTTCTCCTACCTAACTACACCAATGGTCGGTCTATATGCCCTACGACGCCGAAGAACCCCCACCACAAACGGAGGTGAAAGACCTGGTGTCAAATTTCCGCACGGGTAATCTTATTATTGGAGCGGACGCTAATGCTCACCATGTCCAATGGGGGAGTTCCGATATCAATGCCAGGGGCGAGTCTCTGTTTGATTACCTCTTAACAACCAACCTGGTAATTTGCAACGTGGGTATTGAGCCTACTTTTATCACTAAGACCCGTAGGGAGGTCATAGACCTCACTATCTGTAGTGAAGGCGCTTATGGGTGGGTCAGAAAATGGCGGGTTCTGGAAGAACATTCATTCTCCGACCACCGTTACATAGAAATGGTTTTAGACTTTATTGTAGAACAACCAATCATTAAGCGCAATCCACGTAACACAAATTGGTAGTTACACAATGAAATATTAGACAGAGACCTCCCAGTACTGCCCTCACAAGCCCCCTCATCAGTAGAGGAGCTGGAGGATCTTGTTACTACATTTACATCGGCGCTCTCAAATGCTCTAGGACAGGCTTGTCCAGTGCCAAAACCACGCGGTAAACACAGGCCACATTGGTGTCCTACGATTTGGACTCGTGCCGCAAATCATGCCGGAAACAATTTAACAAGGCCAAGAGCCTCGGCTCTGAGCCTCATTGGCACGAAAATAAAGCTAAACTTAGGGCCTACAAAAAAGCTCTGAGACAGGCGAAGAGAAGTTCGTGGAGAAATGTCTGTACTGGCGTCGAAAAGGTCGACGACACAGCGAGACTTAGACGAGTCCTCTCGAAAAGTCAAACAGCCATCAGCTATTTGCGAAAAACGGACGGATCCTGGACCAGCACGGAAGAGGAAACCCTTGAGCTGCTCTTGAATACACATTTTCCGGGAATCTGCATGACGCACCAATAGTACCTGCAACAAACCTGGCAGTAAAAATACCCATCACTGAGGAAAGGGTAAGGTGGGCAGTTAAGAGCTTTGAACCGTATGAGGCTGCCGGGCCGGACGGGATTATCCCCGCGCAACTTATAAACACGTTGGAGACATCAGCTAAATGGCTGGTATTTCTCTTCACAGCCTGCCTGGCTCTCAACCACATTCCGGGCTCCTGGAGAAGCGCCACGGTAGTGTTTATCCCTAAGGCTGGGAAGGCATCTCACTACGAGCCAAAAGACTACAGACCGATCAGTCTCTCGTCCTTTGTACTCAAAACCTTTGAGAGGATACTAAGCGACTACCTCTCAACGACTATTGATAGCAACCTAATCTCTAGCTATCAGCATGCATACACCAAGGGTAAATCAACAGAAACCGCTCTGCACAGCCTAGTATCTGTCATTGAGAAATCGCTGTGTGAAAAGGACTACTGTCTCGTGGCCTTCCTAGACATTGAGGGGGCTTCCAACAATATAAGCCCGGAGGCTATCAACGATAGTGGCATACGCAGACGATTTAGCTATTGCATTCAGAGGCAAATTCCCACAAACTCTGTGTGACCTGATGCAAGTAGCACTGCGAGAAGTTTCGACGTGGTCCTCTCGCTGCGGACTTAGTATCAACCCGAGGAAAGTGGAACTTGTCCTCTTCACCAACCGGTACAAAATACCGCCACTAAGCCTACCAGCACTAGATGGCACGCGCCTGGGCTTGTCGGATAAGGCCAAGTTTCTAGGCATAGTTCTGGACAGGAAACTGAATTGGAAGGAGAATGTTCTTCAGCGCCAGAAGAAAGCTTGCATCGCTCTTTACACATGCAAAAGAGCCATTGGTAAAAAATGGGGGCTCAGCCCTAGAGTATGCAGTTGGATCTACACGGCCATCATTCGTCCAATCATGCTATATGGAGTCGTCGTATGGTGGCCTGCGCTGAGCAAGGCAACATACCTGAATCTGTTGCGGAAAGTCCATAGATCCAATATGATCTGTATAAGCGGTGCGCTAAGGACAACGCCCAACGAAGCCCTCCAGGTCATTCTGGGCATTTTGCCACTTGATCTGGAAGGGTTTCGGTCAGCAGCGGCATCAGCTCTGCGCCTAAGAAAAACCTCCAGTTTAAAACATCAAGGTGGTGCATTTTCATTCAGGGAAGGAGAAGCCAAATGCAAATTTGCCAGTGTAAACAGGTTCGGAATTACACATTGAAATTCGCCAAATTTGGTGCAGTATAAATGTACTATTAGACAGGGCAAAGAGGAATTTGATAGCAAATATCTAACAAACTATTGAAAATATTACTTTTACGCTGGCGGATTCGTATTTCTGGGACCTAAACGCGTTTTTTGGTGTATTTCTCGACGTGCTGATATATCTATACAATTACGAGTACCGAGTACAACCTTGACGGGAGCTGGCGAATACCGAATACAGCTTAACTGAGTCATTTAGTGCAATGAAATGCAACACTTCCTAAAAAGGGGAGCACTTGAGCGGAAAAAATGAGCAACACGTGGAGCACTGAAACTTGCTCATTCAGTGTAGAGCAGTTGAGTGAAACGCATTTGTCAACGGACGGTGGGCTTTTTATAAAAAAAATGTGGCTTTGAAACCTTTTACAAATATATCTTTTATCACTATATTTACTGTCAAAATTCTTTCTATTTGCAGTCAAAATAACATTTTGAAAAGTGAGACATCAATTTGTAAACAATAAGTAACTGTTTGCACAAAGAAAAAGCATTTGGTAATTTTCCATCGGCGCACCAACCAAAAGCTGCCAGCTGCAATTAAAAGCAGAAGACTCTCCAGGGGAGCGAATTGGAAGAATTTGGTTAAAAAAATCAAAGGAATATCAGGGAATATTTAAATATTACGAAAAAGAAGAGCAAAAACTTGGGAGTGCTAGTCACCTGAACAAGCAATTAATATCTACCATCAATTAGTGCCAAACGCTTTATTAGCTTCGTCTCACACTATTCTGCAATAAAGCTTCAGTATGGCTGCGTCAACAAACGGCTTTGAAAATGTACCAGCTGAGGAAAAAAAATTTGTAGGTGGTGGTGGTGCGGATGTTAATGGCGGCGACGATTTGCAGGATGGGCTGTCATGTCGCGAGCTGTTTGCCAATAGTGATGGTCTAACTTACAAGTATGTGTGTTGTTGTGGCTTTTATGCATTAATTGGTTTTAAGCGTGTTTTTATCTTACTAATAATTTGTTTACTTTCCTTTTTAATAGCGATTTTCTTATCTTGCCTGGTTATATTGATTTCGCTGCTGAACAAGTGGATCTTAGTTCTCCATTGACCAAGACGATTAGCTTGCGGGCACCCCTAGTCTCATCACCCATGGACACTGTAACTGAATCTGATATGGCTATTGCAATGGCGGTGAGTAATGGAATAGGGTTATTAGGTTATATACGATATAATAATATAATTAATACGTCAAGGGGTTAATGTACCAGAGGGACAGAGGGGTTAGAAGAGTAGGTTCAATTGGACAGTTGAAGAGATGTAGGGTATCATAGCTGTTTGAAATGTGTATGAGATTTTCGCATGGAGTTTTGTTTGCTTCTAAACTCGCTAGGAAAACACGGTGTTTCCTTTTGGTGGTGTTGTTGTTGTTGTTGTTGTTGTTGTTGTTGTTGTTGTTGTTGTTGTTGTTGTTGTTGTTGTTGTTGATGGTGTTGTTGTCTTGTGCTAGATGTTGTTGTTGTAGCGAGGTGTAGCCCTGCCTAAATGTCAGACAGGGTCACCCCGAGTGTATTGATCTTGGCCGGGTCGATATAAAAAAACGGCCCGGGTCGTTTCGGCACGATGGGTACAGCACAAGTACTGGTACCGTTCTCGTAGAACCGGCAATACGAGAAACTAGCCGTGTAGGCTATGTAGGTCATTTAGCGTTACCCAGGATGCACCAACTGGGAGGCGACCTACTTTTACACCCCCTATATACATGCTAGTCTTCGTTGGGAGCGACGATATATTCTGTGGCGACAAACAGTGCACTTAGTGTGAGGGACCAGGAGGTGATGGCCTTGTCTCATACTTGGAGGCGAAAGCTGAAGCTAAGCAGTGCTCACAACATAAACTGATGTACTACGTATATAGTTGGTGTTGTTCTTGTTGTTATTATTATTGTTGTTGTTGTTGTTGTTGTTGTTGTTGTTGTTGTTGTTGTTGTTGTTGTTGTTGTTGTTGTTGTTGGTGTGGTTGGTGTGGTTGTTGTTGGTGATGTCATTTATTCATTTTGGGGTCATTTATTCATTTCATGTTAAAACAAAAATACTCCCCGAAGGTTTTGGGGAGTGATGCCGAAATTGACAGTCCTTGGCTGGATATGAACCCGGTACGCTCCGGTACTTCCTTGTGGTACTGCCCGACTGTCTCGGGAGTGATTTGGTATGACCATTGGAACCTTCTAGGTCATGTCATCCCTCCATCCGTAAGGAAGGAGAAGATGGGTAATGAGAGGTAACAGGCATCATAGGGTTGTAAGTGTAGGGGGTGTAAGAGTAGGTCGCCTCCCCGTTGGTGCACCCTGGGTAACGCTAAATGACCTATGTACATGGCCTACACGGCTAGTTTCTACGTATTGCTGGTTCTACGAGAACGGTACCAGTACTTGTGCTGTACCCATCGTGCCGAAACGACCCGGGCCGTTTTCTTATATCTTACACCTCGTTACAACAACAACAACAACAAGATATCCGTAGATCAACCATCGAGTTACCACGTCATTGCCTATGTGCATATTAGTCGCCTCTTACGACGGGTATGCCTACCTCGGGCATATTCTAAACCCCTAACCAGCAGGGCCAACGTAGATAGTACCTGTGCGCTGCTGCTTGTGCTGTTGGCGCTCTAGGGAACACACACGTCTATCTGGGTAATAGATGTATTTCGAGTCGTGGAGACTGAATTAAGAGAAGGCGGTGGTGCTACGCTGGAACGTCGCGAGCCACGGGGCGTCCTAGGGTGTGAACAGTAAAGTTTTTTAAAAGCTAATGGGCCGGTGTAATTTGGGATCTAGTCCGGAGCAACTAGACTTGTGTAACCAACCTTTACAGGTCGCGCATTGCACTGAATGCGATCGTCTGGGTGCGTTCCGGCACTCGCATTAGAACCATTCGTTTGGACCAGGATTGGGCTCAACGACAGCCCGCCACAAGTATAAGCAGCAGCCCTGCTGCAAGAGGCTTAGCCAGGGTCACTTCGAGGTGTTTTGCTCTTGGCCGGGTCGGTGATAAAAAACAACCCGGGTCGTTACGGTACGAAGGGGGGTACAGTAAAGGTACAGGCACTGTTCTCGTAGAACCGACGATATGTCGAAACGATAAATATCATATCCTCTATCAATAAATATCATCTTTTAATTCCCTCTCAATAAATATCCTATTTGAATAAACACCCTCTCTCTATTATATATATTATATTATATCCTCTTTTAATAAATATCCTATCGGAATAAATAATCCACATATCTCAATAAATATCATTTGTAAATAAATATCCTCACTCAAGAAACACCCTACCGCAGTAAATATTCTCTTAGCTAAAATCCTCAGCAAATATTCTTTCTCAATAAATATCCTTTCTCAGTTAACTTACTTAAAATAGCCTTAAACCGCCTAGGCGATTTTTGCCAGTAAATATCCCCTCTCAATAAATATACATATGTACTCTCTTTTACAGCTTTGTGGTGGCATTGGCATTATTCATCACAATTGCACACCAGAATATCAAGCAAATGAAGTGCATAAGGTCAAAAAATACAAACATGGTTTCATACGCGATCCCTCTGTACTCTCACCAGAGCACACCGTGGGTGATGTCCTCGAAGCACGACGCGTAAATGGCTTCACTGGCTATCCCATCACCGCCAATGGTAAATTGGGTGGACGCCTATTAGGTATAGTGACATCGCGTGATATTGATTTTCGTGAAAATCAACCAGAAATCAAACTGGGCACAATTATGACCACTGAATTGATAACAGCGCCAAATGGCGCCACATTACCCATGGCTAATGATATCTTAGAGAAAAGTAAGAAAGGAAAATTGCCAATTGTGAATGACAAAGGTGAATTGGTAGCATTGATTGCACGCACCGATTTAAAGAAGGCACGTTCCTATCCAAATGCTTCCAAAGATAGCAATAAGCAGTTGTTGGTGGGTGCTGCAATTGGCACACGTCCTGAAGATAAGGAACGATTGAAACTGCTTGTGGAAAATGGTTGCGATGTTATCGTTTTGGATTCATCCCAAGGCAATTCCAGTTATCAAATTGACATGATAAAATTTATCAAGAATACTTATCCAGCATTGCAAGTGATTGGCGGCAATGGTGAGTGATTGAAACGCAGTATTTTTACTTTTGCTAATATTTTCTCTTTTCTTCTTTTAGTGGTTACACGCGCACAGGCTAGAAATCTCATTGAAGCCGGTGTTGATGGCTTGCGTGTTGGCATGGGTTCCGGTTCGATTTGTATCACACAAGAAGTTATGGCTTGTGGTTGCCCGCAAGCAACTGCTGTCTACCAAGTGGCCACGTATGCCAAACAATTTGGTGTACCAATTATTGCTGATGGTGGCATACAATCTATTGGACATATTGTAAAAGCATTATCATTGGGCGCCAGCGCTGTTATGATGGGCTCACTCTTGGCCGGCACTTCTGAAGCGCCTGGTGAATATTTCTTTTCGGATGGTGTGCGGTTGAAGAAGTACCGCGGTATGGGTTCACTAGAGGCTATGGAGCGTCGAGAAGGCAAAGGCGCTGCTATGTCACGTTATTATCACAATGAAATGGATCGCACTAAAGTGGCGCAAGGAGTGAGCGGTAGCATTGTCGATAAGGGTTCAGTGTTGCGTTATTTGCCCTATTTGGAGTGTGGACTACAGCATAGTTGTCAAGATATTGGCGCGCGTACTATTAGTGAATTGCGGTATGTTAATTTTTTTGTTGCGCTATAAACAATCAATTCAATTTATTTGTTTTTATAGATCAATGATTTACAATGGCAAGCTGCGTTTTATGAAGCGTACACATTCCGCACAATTGGAAGGCAATGTACATGGTCTTTTTTCATATGAGAAACGCCTCTTCTAACATCCAGTGAAAGCGACGTCGGGTGCACGTACCAATAAAGCGTTAAACGCGAATAATTTGGTACAAGGGCGCAGCAGTAGCGGCGGCGGTGGTTTGCCGCGATATTTGCAGCAGCAGCGTGCATATGAAGGCAGCGGAAGAGCGTCAGAACGAAATTCATACAATAGAGCAACAGGCAGTGACAGTAAAGAAGCATCTCATTGATGGCAGTAATTTTTAATTAAATGTAACGAGCGTTTAGCTTAATGCGCCATTGCTAGTGATAGTTTGAAGGAATTTTTAATAAAAACAAAAGTTGAATTTAGTAAACGCAATAATATTTTGGTGTGTAAATAAAATTAAAAAAATGAAATAGAGTAAATTAAAATACATAAAAAAATATAAATAAAAAAAAAATCAAATAAAATTAAATAAAAGATATAAAAAAATAAAGTAAAAATAATAAAATAAATGAGTAAAAAAAAAAAATAAAAAGTAATAGTTTAAAATAAAAAAAAAAACGAAAAAATACAAAAAATAGTAAAGTAGAATATCAAATAAAATTTTAAAAAGAAATAAAAGTTAATTATTAAAACAAAGTAAAATAAAATAAACTAAAACAAAATGTTAAAAAATTAAAAAAAAAAACAAATATTAAAAAAATAAAATAAAATAAAAATATAAAAAAAAAAAATTAAATTTAAATGTCAAAAAAAAAAAATATAAAAAAAATAAAATATAAACAAAAATAAAATATAAAAATATATAAAACAAAATATAAAAAATTTAAATAAAAAAAAAAAAAAAAAATAAAGAATAAATATATTTTATTTGAAATTCGTTTAATCTAACACACTGCAGCGCTTGTTACATAGTATTGAGTACCTAAAAAATTAATTGTGTCCCAAATTGTGAGCAATGGTAAATGTTAGATTTCGCTGTGCTTTCTGCTTACTTCATTTGCGCTCATTAGTTGATTTGCTTAACTAAGTACTTATATTGTACTTATACATATTGCTAGTGTAAAAAATTTATCGGACTAAGTAACATACTAAGTACGCATACCAAATCTTATATAAGTGTCAATCATTTGGTTTTGGGCTCATTGTATTCAAAATAATTTGACGTGAAAACTGGATTGCTGTTAGATGTCTATAGATTAAAAGTTATCTAAGTAAATGCTCAAAAGTCTTAAAAAATTTCTAAATTAAGCCTTGCCTAATTGGCAAGTCTTTACATGGATGCGGCATAAATATTGTCAATCCGTCATGTAGCTTCGACTGTTGTAGGAATTCAAATATATTGTTCACTTATATTACATTTTGTATGCAAATGTACTATTTCTATGTTTACTACTTATAAAATTATACATTTCATTTATCATTTATTATGTATGCCAATTGAAAGCTTTAAGTTAATAGTAATATAAATTATGCACAGTCTTGCTCATTATACTCGTACTTAATACGTTGAACTACATTATCTAAAAAGAAGGGCTAATTTCTTTGGTAGCTTTTAAGATTTATCCACGCTCTATAAATAAAGTTGGACGTTTAACTTTATATTAGAAAGTTTAAGTCTTAAAAGCTTCTTGAGAAACTGCCCCCGATTGCCGTTATTTGCAAATATATACAACTTTTAAGTAACTTAGGTAAACAGCACATATTTATACTTAGTTTATATTATAAATATTGGTTTTTCGAAATTTTATAAATCTTTTTTTATTTATTAGTATATATCTAACAGTTATAATTTATTTAAAAAATATTATACTAATAAAAAATAAGTCGTATACGGCGATTACATGCTCCGTAATATCAAACCTCCGAATGCATTTCTAATTAAAAAATATATTTTTTTTTAATATATCTACAAATAAATAAAAATCTGCCCGAATCTGCTAAAAATTTATGTAAGCCAAAACTTATTACAAATTTATGTAAACTATTTATAACTCCGAATTTTTTTTTTACAAAATTATGTTCACACATCAATTTAAAGTCACATCACTGTTGTTAAACTATGGTATTGAAGAAGTTATTGTTGCAAAAAATTTCCAAACACATACTTAAGTAAACAAATCCATTGTAATTCAACTTATTGTGTAATCGCAAAACTTAAGTGAGTAGTATAATTCCTCATGAAAACATAAATGTTAAGCATCAACATTGAAATAAAGAATAAATAAAGAAATATACATACATGTATATGAATGTGAAAATAAACTATTTTTTACTATAAATATTTCAAGGTAATAACGCCGCATTTCCAATTACTTCAATAACAAATTGCGGTGGGTTAAGTTGTGCTCTTTGCTTGAGTTTCATAGATAGTTCTCAAGAGTATCACATACAAGATTGTAAATAACAAAATATGTACCGACAAGTACAAGTGGATGCATGTATATTAGGTATTGATGAGAAAATAAGCCTTTCAAAAAATTAGCGCTCTAACTTAACCCTTAGGGGTGGCTATTTTTTTCGCCCTTTCCCATACATTTTGTATGGGGAAAAATTACCTTTATTTCAAAGTGAATTTTCTTTTAATTTTTGAAACTTTTTTGAAAATATTTTTACATACTCTTAAAGTTTAAGCTTTGAAGCTTCCAAAATGGTATGCCATGTACGATTATCTTAACTTTTAAGATAATTACAGCCATTTGAAAATGACTGACTTCTGTACTATTGCACACTCATACACAGTAACACGTATAAAATCTAGTAAATTTTAAATGGCTGAAGGTATTTTAATATTTAAGATAATCGCACATGGCTTACCATGTTGGAAGCTTCAAAGCTTCAACTTTAAGAGTATGTAAAAATATTTTGAAAGACGTTTAAAAATTTAAAGAAAATTCACTTTAAAAAAAAATGCCATTTTTTTATGTTGGTTAGGTTAGGTTAGGTTCGAGTGGCTGCCGCAGAGGCACACTTAGGCCAGTTTTGAAAGGCCCGTTGTGATACCAACAACACAAGGAAAGTCAGTCCCGGGACCCAGCAGGAAAATCTCTGAGTTGTTGGGGTTTTCCACATAGCAGAATACCGGGGCTGACACTCCTAAACCGACACCGTTACTCCTCCTCGAACCACTTAGATGACTTTATGAAGGCCATCAAGTCCTTTATGTCCAGTTCCGCGATCTGGCTTAGGCTATCCAGGAACGGAACTCCCAAAAAGCGCATCTCGCGCCGCTTAAAGCCGGACAGTTGCAGATGAGGTGCTCCACTGTTTCCTCCTCCTCATCATCTTTGCAACTCCTGCAGCATCGTCGGTAGGGCACACCTTGCCTTTCTGCATGCCTACCAAGGAGACAGTGTTAATACCCCTATCAATATGCAGATTTCCCTCCTAGTTAGGACATAAATGCGTCTAGACCTTTTAAGATCCCATTTTGGCCAGGTTTGTTTCGATATCCGACACCCTGGGGATTGCAGCCATCTTTCGTTGGCTTGACGGAGTGTGTGCTCCTTCAGCATTAGTTTGCATGTGGCAAACGGCATACCTAAGCGCTCTTTATCCTGAAGAACCTGCTTGGTCGTGCCCTGCCTGGCAAGCTCCTCTGCCTTACAGTTTCCCTCAATGTCCCTATGTCCCGGGACCCATATGAGGTTTACGCGGTTCTGTTGGGCCATCTCCTGAAGAGATCGACGACAGCTGAGCGTCAGTTCAGAGTTGAACGTGTATGAGCCAAGGGATTTGATGGCCGCTTGGCTATCGCTGAAAATAGCGATATCTTCTCCGATAACACGTTTGCTTAACCAGGCCGCGGCGTCCAGGATTGCCGAGACTTCCGCCTGGAAGACGCTACAACGCAGTGCTACTTGCATCAGGTCACATAGAGTTTGTGGGAACTTGCCTCTGAATGCAATAGCTAAATCGTCTGCGTATGCCACTATCTCAGAGCCGAGGCTCTTGGCTTTGTTAAATTGTTTCCGGCATGATTTGCGGAGCGAGTCCAAATCGTAGGACCACCAATGTGGCCTGTGTTTACCGCGTGGTTTTGGCACTGGACAAGCCTGTCCTAAAGCTTTTGAGAGCGCCGATGTAAATGTAGTAACAAGAGCCTCCAGCTCCTCTACTGATGAGGGGGCTTGTGAGGGCAGTACTGGTAGGTCTCTGTCTAATATTTCATTGTGTAACTGCCAATTAGTGTTACGTGGATTGCGCTTCATGATTGGTTGTTCTACAATAAAGTCTAAACCCATTTCTATGTAACGGTGGTCGGAGGGGCTCGATTGACCCTTTATTCATGGTGAACACCACCTGTCTGTCGGGCCCTACCGCATCCCCGACCAGATTGACACTCCAGTCATGCGTTGGCAGGGACGGATTCATTAGCCGTAGCATCCCGAGAATTCTCTCGGGTTCGTCAGGGATGGCCGGAATCCACGCCCTTGCCCTTGGACGAGCTGGAATGTCCTTCCAGTCGACGACCTCTATCTTTGCGCCCTTGTAGACTTCACCCAGTTTAGCAGCTGCTGCCTTGTACAGTGCTACGGTTTTTGCATCCTCGCATGCGAGCAATGTAATCTGACCCTGGTGCCAACCCGCATCCGTTACTCGCGCCGAACTACCCGGAAACTCCGGAGCAACGTTGAGAAGAATGTTGCCGAGTTCATTTCGCACGTAACGGCACCGGTCCTTGGGGATGGCCAGACGGTCATTGCCTCGGTCAAGCACGCCTATAAGGATCCTTGGTTACCTCAGAAAAGCTTAAACCTCTTTGGCAAGTAAGAATTTTGGAAATCCGGTATCACAGCTTTCGCTAGCTCTACCGATTTACTGGAATTCGGCAACAGCGATTCCTGTGGTACCCCTTCATACCTCTTCAGGATCTTTGCAGCCAATCTTTTCTCGTGGTATGTGAAGCGGCGGGGAGATGTCTCCCGGGAGTGCGGACCCGTAGTTGCCATCGCGGTCGCTCCCTTTGCCGAAATCTCAGTTGGAGGTTCCTTCTCCTTCGAAGCTCCGAGGCCAGGTCGTGAGACCGCTGCCACAGACGTAAAGATACTGGTTTTCATATCAGCGGTTGATGGAAGTTTAGCATCCGCCGTTGTCCGCTTAGCTGCGTTGGCAACCGCACTGGTGCTAGCTCCCATCAAGTCAATCTTACTCGATAGAGGGTTGGTAGTTGCCATCGCTGTCGATCCCCCCTTGATTGTGGAACGGAGGTTGTCCTCCGGCGTTGTTGTTGCTTTCTCGCTTGTTCCTCCATAGCTCTCCTCTGCTGAGGAGTGAAATTTGGCGTTGTTTGTTTTTTAGGTTTTTCATTTTTATTTACGTTATTTGAGTTCATCTTGTTCGTACGACCCATCGCCGGACAAGGCCAGCTTAGGGTCAAGGGAAGAGTAGGGGGAAAATGTGTCGTCCGCCGCTGCAGAGCCCCGTACCGCGGTAAGGCCATGCTTACTCTCTGAGGCGACCCGGTATCAGAGGGGCTCCGTTCAAATACAGCCACGATTTGCCTCCCGGCTGCAAACGTCCAATGGGCACGGTTTCGCATAACACCCTGGATTGGGAGGGGGAAGATCTTTGTCGTCGCGCCAGAGAGGTTAGGCTGCTCTCGTGATGAAGTGCCGTACAGAGCTATGATCACAAGGGTAGCGTAGCCCTGTGGCTATCGACTTAAGCCCTCGTACCGCGGCAAGGTATCCACCCTTCACGAGGGTTGGTTAAGTTAGAGCGCTAATTTTTTGCAAGGCTTCCCTGCGAAAATCGAGAGTACTCTATTTCCTATTTAAATAGTACTCCAATTGGAGCATCAGAGTACTCCAAATGTAATCCTTTTTCATATAAAAATTGTGCTCCAATTAACATTGCGATGTCCTAGGTCTGGACCACCTACTCCAACCTTCGCTTTGTTTCTGCTACTCCATGGAGTACCTACCGTCAGAGTACTTTGCAATGTACTCCAATGTTGTTACTCCTTGGAGTATATACTGCCAGAGCGATAGTGTCGTAATTTTCGTCGATAAGGCACGAGCAGTGATCGACTTTCAAAAAGGCGAACCTGGTCCGATAAGGTATACAAAGGATTACTATTGGAGTACTCCAATATCAAAAAATTGGAGCATATAATCCAACGATTTTTGCAGGGTTATTTTCTCATCAATACCTAAAGTTTCAGGGGGTAAGACCGAAATAAAAACCAATTTTTTTTTATTTGAACCACCCTAATGTATATACAACTTGAGGGACTTCATTCGTATAATTGATTTGCCTTCAATCATTTTATTTATAACTACGTCACCAATATTATTGATTTCTTGATTAGCTTGATACAGCTCGTGATAATCGACTAATCGAATATTCGAACTATTCGAATGTTCTAGCATTTGATTTTCAAAACTCGATAAATCGAATAATCGCTTACTGTCCACTATTCGAATAACTGCTGTTTGCAAATCGTTGCATCAAAAACTGAAGGCTTCATTTAAGGCATTTTTTTTCTATTGAGAACTATTAAGTAAAACTTCATTAAACAGCGTTTTAGAGCATATTGCATATGGTAAACAGCTTCACAAATAGAGCAGGTAGCTTGCTTGTCTTCGTTGCATTTCATATAAAAATTAAGATCCCACTCCCAACTTATTTTCTTAGCACTCGCTTTGAAGGAAGCAAGAGTTCCAAACTTAAAAAAATTGGTTTTATTTCAGTGGACAAATGAATCGTCTATTTTCAAAACCGGCCATCTCCACTCAATTTGTTTGTGAGAAGGCCGGTTTTGAAAATAGACGATTCAAATGTTCGATTCTTATAGAAGTCGAGTAATCGTTGAGTGACGATTATTCGAATTATCTAAAAAGGTCAACTAATCGAATATTGAAAATCGATTAGCAATCGATTACTCGAATTTATCGACTACTTTTAAAAGCCCTATAAAAAGCACTACGGTATGTGTGTAGGGGGCCGCCATGGTGTAGCGGTAATGTGCTCGGCCTACTACACCAAGTGACCTGGTATCGACTCCCGGCCAAAGCAACATCAAACAACTGTAGGCCCCACCAATTTGTAGGAAACAATAGAAAGCAACACACCACAAATTGAAAGAGAAGCTCGGCAAAAAAATGTCTTAGAGGTTATAATGATAACCTGTTGGTATATCGCCGCCATAAGCTTTTCTATATGTACTCAACTAAAAGGACTTTATTAAATATGTTGTGCGTTTTATTACGATTACTTTTTATACATTTCATGAACATGAAATGGTATTATAACTTTGGCCCAAAGTTTGTAAGTATGAGAAGAAGGAGATAGACCCACCAATAAGTAAACCGATATGATCAGTACGCGAGCTGATTCGATTTAGCCACGTCCGTCTTTCTTCCGTCTGTTTGAACGCAAGCTAGTCACTCAGTTTTAGAGATATCTGACTATAATTTGGTGTGGAGCCATCATTTTATACGAGATTACTTATTTGTCGGAACCAGCAAGATCGGACCAATATTACATATAGCTCCCATACAATCGATTGTTCCTATAAACCGCGGTTCGATTTCAAATAACCCAAGTGAAAAGGAAAATCGTATATGCCGAAGAAAGCATACCTCTAACGAATTCTGATGTCCCGACTTTGTACTTTTGACTTTGAGCGCCAAAGTTTGAAAAGTCCTAAGCTGACCCTTTTATAGTGCCGGAATTGAGCCGAAATGTATGACCGACCCCCACTACCTTGGAGGGCCGACCCACCTCTGCCAGTGGCACACCCACAAAAACGCCTCCCAGGGGGTTCACCATACAAAAATTCAAAAAATCACAATTTTTTGCACTTTACATGGAAAAATCATCGAAATTTTTAATAAATTTTTTTTTAACGAAGACCCTGAAAAAACGGGGGTTTTACCTTAAAACCAGATTTTGCAAATATTTTGAAGGGTGTTTCGTGCATAATTCGAGCAGATGAACAATCTTCACTAGGTCGCTTTTTTTGTAGCACTGTGTAATTTTTATACCTTTCATGGACATGAAATGGTATTATAACTTTGGTCCGATGTTTGTAAGTATGAGAAGAAGAAGAAATAGACCCACTAATAAGTATACCGTTATGATCAGGACGATGAGTTGATTCGATTTAGCCATGTCCGTCTGTCCGTCCGTCCGTCTGTCCGTCTGTTTATACGCAAACTAGTCCCTCAAGTTTAGAGATATCTCGATTAAATTTGGTATGGAGGCGTTATTTTATATGAGAATAATCATTCGTCGGAACCAGCAAGATCGGACCAAAACTACTCATAGCTCCCATACAATCGATTGTTCCGATAAACGGATTTTGGGCTATAACTCCTATAATTATATAGGTAGGGTCGTGAAATTTCGTAACTATTGCTCTGTTAGAAAGTGGAATGTCGATGTTAAAAATCAATGAGATTGGACGCTTATTCATGAAAGGTATATAGTAGGGTGATGCAAAAAAAATGTCGACTAGGTCTTACCCCCTAAAAAGTGAGGTATTGATGAGAAAATAAGCCTTGCAAAAAATTAGCGCTCTAACTTAACCCTTAGGGGTGGCTATTTTTTCGCCCTTTCCCATACATTTTGCACGGGGAAAAATGGTATTTTTTTCAAAGTGAATTTTCTTTCAATTTTAGAAACTTTTTTGAAAATATTATTACATACTCTTAAAGTTGAAGCTTCCAAAATGGTAAGCCATGTGCGATTATCTTAACTATTAAGATAATTACAGCCATTTGAAAATGGCTGAGTTTTGTACTATAGCACACACATACACAGTAACACGTATAAAATTTAGTAAATTTTAAGAGGCTGTAATTATTTTAATAGTTAAGATATTCGCACATGGCTTACCATTTTGGAGTATGTAAAAATATTTTAAAAAAAGTTTCAAAAATTGAAAGAAAATTCACTTTGAAAAAAATGCCATTTTCCCCCATACAAAATGTATGGGAAAGGGCGAAAAAAAATAGCCACCCCTAAGGGTTAAGTTAGAGCGCTAATTTTTTGCAAGGCTTATTTTCTCGTCAATACCTAAAGTTTCAGGGGGTAAGACCGAAAAAATAATCAAATTTTTTTTATTTGAATCACCCTGGTATATAGCCTGGTAAAAAGCATGCATCAGCTCTTATGCAGAATATGGCCAGACGAATGCATGCCTCCGGATTGGAAATTAAGTGTGCTTTTCCCAATCCACAAGAAAGACGATCCCGCTAACCGCACCAACTACCGCGGAATCAGTCTTCTTAATATCGCATATAAGGTTCTTTCTAGCGTGTTGTGTGAAAGGCTGAAGCCCATCGTAGACAAACTGATTGGACCTGGCTTTAGACCTGGTAAGTCTACCATCGACCAGATTTTCACGATACGCCAAATCCTGGAGAAGACCCATGATAAAAGAATCGACACATACCATCTCTTGGCGATTTCAAAGCCGCTTTTGACAGCGCAAAAAGGAGTTGCCTGTATGCCGCCATGTCTGAATTTGACTTCCCTGCAAAGCTTATACGGCTTAGCCAAATGACGTTGAGCAATACCAACAGCTCCGTCAGAATCGGGAAGGACCTCTCTGAGCCATTTGCAACCAAACGAGGCTTCAGACAGGGCGACTCCCTTTCGTGCGATTTCTTCAATCTGATGCTGGAGAAGATAATTCGAGCAGCAGAGCTAAACCGCAATGGTACAATCTTTTACAAGAGCGTGCAATTGCTGGCGTATGCCGATGATATTGATATCATTGGCCTTAACAACCGCGCCGTAAGTGCTGCCTTCTCTGGACTGGATAAGGAAGCGAAAAAAGTGGGTCTTGCCGTGAACGAGGACAAGACGAAGTATTTGCTGTCATCAAAGAAAGAATCGGCGCACCTGCGCCTTGGCAGCCATGTCACTGTTGATAGTTACAAATTTGAAACTGTGAGGGACTTCGTCTATTTGGGAACCAGTATCAACACCGAAAATAATATCAGTCTAGAAATCCAGCGGAGAATCACTCTTGTCAACAAGTGCTACTTTGTTGTTGTTGTTGTTCTTAACAATGCATTGCCCTGTCTAGAGTGTATGATCATTCCGAAGATCTTCATCAAGCTCTTCTAAGGGGAGTCCAAGGAAACGTGCAGTTTCAACAGGGTTTGTCCAGAGGGACAGAGGGGTTAGAAGAGTAGGTTCAGATGAACAATTGAAGAGATGTAGAGTATCATGGGGGGTCCTACCACATGCAGGGCATGCATTTAAGATTGTATCATTAAGTCTGGATAAGTAGGAGTTTAACCTTACACTATATCCAGACCTAAGCTGTGCCAAGGTCACTCTTGTCTTCCTTGGTAAGGTGCGTTCTTCTTCAGCAATATCCGGTGGAGGACTGTTCAGAACGGGATTCACAGGTAGAGATCCGACAAAAGTGTCTACCGACTCGGTGTGGATGTCGGTTAGAGCCCGCTTATGATTCTGCAGATCAACCGGCAAGGTAATATGATGCCGGATCTCATCATAATGCTTACGTAGATGTCTCCTTATGTCTCTCGGGGGCGGATCTATGTCCAAAAGATGACGGTTTGGATGTGCTGGCTTGTCGTAGTTCAGAAGGAATTGCCTGCTCAGCATTTCCGCATGCTCTTTTACATTGAGCAGTTTTGCCTCCTGATGGAGGTGAGACTCGGAAGACATGAGGAGACATCCCGTAGCAGTTCTGACGGCAGTATTTTGGCAGACTTGTAACTTCGTCCAGTTGGTGTTATGTACATTAGGCGACCATATGGGTGCAGCATAGTCAAAGACTGGCCGGCCAATGGCCTTATATGTAGTCAGCAACGTTTCTTTGTCTTTTCCCCAAGTACTGCCGGCAAGTGATCTTGTTGCGACCACGTACCTTTGAGACCATTGCAGACACATGACCAGCAAATGAGAAAGTATTATCCAGTGTCATCCCTAATAACTTTGGGTGGCTGACAGTTGGTAGCTTAGTGCCATCAACGAAAATGTCTAATTCATTTCTCACCTGGTGCGTCCATGTCGTAAAAAGCGTCGCCGTTGATTTTGTCGGAGATATTGTCAGATCTCGCTCAGTGAAAATCTGGAAAGGTCGCAGAGGTAACCATTGATTCTCGTACAGAGTTCATCAGTATAGGGGCCCTTCCCCGTCGCCATTATTGTACAGTCGTCGGCATATTAAACGACGGAGACGCCCTCTGGTGGTAGGGGCATCTTCGATACATAGAAATTAAACAGTGTCGGGGATAGGACACCACCCTGTGGCACCCCCTGTCTAATACGTCTAGGTTTTGATGTTGCGTTTCTAAAGTTAACCGACGCCTGCCGTCCATTCAAATAATTAGCGGTCCATCTCTTTAAACCATCAGGTATCTGTGTCTCAAACAGATCTTGTATGAGAGTGGCATGGTTGACTGTGTCAAAAGCTTTCGTCAACTGCCACTAACACAGTCTTGTGATTTGGTTGGTTTTGATTTAGGCCGCTATTTATTTGCGTTGTAATGGCATTGAGTGCGGTGGTGGTGCTGTGCAGCTTACGGAAGCCATGTTGATGACTAGCCAGGTGCAGATTTGTAGTATAATACGGGAGCAAAATGGACTCTAGCGTCTTCACTACCGGTGTCAAAAGTGATATAGGACGATATGAATCGCCTATGTTTGCCGGTTTTCTAGGTTTTAGTAATGGAACCACTCTCGCCTTTTTCCATATTTCAGGAATGACGAAAGTGTTCAGTGAAAGACTGAATAGAGCCGCTAAGTATTTGTGTCCCTCCTGGCCTAGATGTTTCAGCATCTTCATGGCAATGCCGTCGGGGCCGATGGATTTTGAGGGCTTAGCCTGTTTGATGGCTTCCTTGACCTCTGAGGCAGTGATGACAATGGGCGTATTTTGGTTTTTATATTTACGCGCCTGTCGCATGGTTCTACGTTTAGCTCTATCGGGCGGGGAATGTAGTACAAATTGTCTACAGAAGGAGTTCGCACATCCCCTAGGGTCCTTCTTCACCCTGTCACCGAAAGTAATATCTACTTTATCCTTGTGTTGCGTTGGATTAGATAAAGCTTTGACCGTAGTCCATAATTTGCCAACACCATCAGACAGGTTGCATTGCTCTAGGTGTTGTTTCCATTTGGCCAGTTTATGTTTTTCGACCAACCTACGAATTTCCGCGTTGAGATCCTTTATACGGGGGTCTGCGGGATTGAGACTTCGCACTTCATCTCTTTCTCTAGCCATGGCCGCTGCCTCCGCGGGGAAATTTGGTCTTATTTGAGATATTCGACCCGCAGGAATGAAGCGTTTAGAGGCCAAGTCAATGATGTTGCGGAAGCCTCGTTCGCCTTTGCGTACGTCCGTAGGATAGAGCAGCCAAGGATTCGTCCGTATATGTCTGAAAACTGTATATATGTACCATGCTCAGGTGTAATAAAGTCCGTCGGTCGTTCGATGGTAATAACTATTGGGAGATGGTCAGACGCCAACGTGAGTATGGGTCGCCAATTGGTGTTGTACAATAGTCCTGCACTTACGATAGAAATATCTGGCGAACTATAGCAGTTACCCGATACTCTCGTTGGGGCGTCTCCGTTCAATGTACAGAAAGCCGTATCATCTATTTGTTCTGCAAGTACATGCCCCCTATTGTCTGCTGGCAAGTTTGAGTGCCACATGTCGTGGTGCGCATTGAAGTCGCCCAGGATCACGCGGTTATCTCCTCGTAATAGCAAGCTAATGTCGGGGTGATAACCGGTGGGGCAACTTGAGACAGGGGGTATGTAGATATTAATGATTTGCAGATCGACATCTCCTGTACGGATGGTAATACCTTGGCTTTCTAAGATATCATCCGTTCCTTCGATGTCGTTATCAAATAGATGGTACTGTACAGAGTTGTGCGTTATGAACGCTAGATCACCTCCCAGACCTCCTGTTACTCTATGACGGTCTTTCCGGTGGATGTTATATCCGCCATAGGTAATGAGGTCCGACCTAGGACTGAGCTTGGTTTCTTGGACTGCGGCAAGTTTTATGTCATATTGCGTCATCAAATTAGTTATCTCTGCGATCTTACCAGTTAATCCGTTACAGTTGTGCTGTAAGATTTGGAAGTGCGCCGGTGGGGTCGATGTCGAGTTAACCATAGGCGTGAGAGACGGATGTGTTCGCCCAGGTGTTGGTAGGCTAAGACCAAGGCTGTGCCTCAGCCTAGTTAGCTGTGGACTCGGTGTAACCGGGTTGGCTGGCGTCGTAGGTTGAGGTGTGTTACAGCATGATGCGATGAACGCATCCGTCCAGAGGTTCCTGTTAGCGAGCCCAGAGCATAGATGTACGTGGCATTGGCCTAAGCAGTTATTGCATTTGACCGATGACGCGAGCGTGTATAATCTTTGCCGACAAACAGTACACGTAGAGACAGGTGCGAGAAGATGTTGATCCTGACTCACGTGAGAATTTAAACGGGAGGGGGGTGTGATGTAGAAGAAGAGAGAGACTGGTGCTCGGAGTTGCTCATGTCTAAACGGCTCCTGTGGGAGCGAGAGTGTTGAGCTGCTGCGCGTGATGTTGACGCCATAAGACACGAGCAACAGTCTGGAGTTTGTGTGGCGGGTATAGCAGAAGTGCTGCTAGTCGTTAAGACATTATTATTATTACTATTAGTATTGCTACTAGAAAGTGGCGGTAGGGGTGCGCTTGAACGGCGCTTACCGCGGGACGCCCGAGGGCGCAAACAACAAGGGGCCACGAAAGTACTAAAGAAAGTACGGGGTCTGTGGATGTTAAGGTTAAGCCCTGAACATCCAGATTTATGGAGCCATCTCTTACACGAGAAGCATTGCAGAGAATGCGACCGTTTAATATATATCTTTGTGCAACAGACACTGCATATCCATTCTTTTGGTCCGGGGTTCGGCTCAACGCCCGCCCGTAACAATAGAATATCTTGCAGCCCTGCTGCAAGGGGGGAGGATGATGGTTTCGGAATGGGACAAAACATACTAAACAGGGTTACATTGAAGGTGACAGTCCTTGGCCGAGGTAAAACCCCGGGTGGTTCCACTGCGCAGAGATCCATGGCGATGTCCTGGGTTTTCTGCTCTGAGAAGTGACTGTACATAGGGAAGTGACTGTACTTTGGACTGAGTAGGCAATTGAGAAGTAAAGTTCTCTCTCGAAGAACAAAGATCACGCTCTATAAGTCTCTCATCATACCTGTCCTGATGTATGGCTCAGATTCATGGACAATGTCAAGAGGAGATGAGATGGTCCTTGGAGTATTTGAGAGAAAAGTTCTCCGGAAGATTTATGGTCCTTCCCGTGATGCCAACGGCGAGTATCGAAGGAAATTTAACGATGAGCTGTACGAGCTCTACGCAGATCTGACCATAGTCCAGCGAATTAAAGCCCAAAGACTCCGCTGGCTGGGCCATGTTATGCGATTGGACAAAGAAGCTCCAGCACAGAAGGCTTTCCTATCGTCGCCTGAATTCGGCAGCAGAGGAAGGGGGAGGCCTCGACTGAGATGGAAACAACAGGTGGAGGATGACTTGAACTCCTTTGGGGTTTCCAATTGGCGTCAGTTATCGCTAAAAAGGAATGACTGGCGTGCTTTGATATGCAACGGCCAAAATCACTTAGGCGGTTAAGCGTCAATAAATGATGATGATGATCTAGCCTTCGGCACAGCCGAAGACAGCTTTCCTTACTTGTTAAACATGAAAAATTTAGCATCTTGCACATCTAACTATAGGGAGGTGTTATTCCCAATCCGTTCGCGATATGGGATAAAAAACCTTAGGAGTGATCAAATTTGTAAAAAGCCTCCGAATACAGCAATTAGCTGAAAGGTCACGCACAATAGATCGTGGAAATGGTCGCGGTGTGAAAGGCCTTATAATAATAATAATAATAATAGGATGAGCCCTTCATTCGGCACCTCAAATTTAAAAATCAAACAGCCATGTAGAAAAAAATAATCTGGTTATTTACTTTTACATAAAATTCATGAATAATTGTAAATTAGTAGCAACCATGTAAACCATATTCTTAGTGGCAGCGCGAAGAGCTAGGATGTAACATATCGAAAATACATAAATATGGTTTGTTCTGGTAATTAGATCCATTTAGGACAAAAACGGTAGACATTCCTCACATAGATCTTTAACAGTATACAGTAAACTTGAATCTCAGTCGATAATCTCTGTACGAGTCACTGTCGCGGACTAAACGTGGTTGGTTTGGATTTTCTGGACTCAGTTTTGGTATCGGGTTTTTATCAAGCTGGAATAGATGGAACTGGTGGCTTTGGTTTGAATTGTGTCGACTATTTATACAACATTCTATCTCTTTCAGGACTATCGCCGGTGGACACTGTAGGCAAAGTTCCCTTAGGCAAATCTTTAATTATCCATGGGGCAGCTATTGACTGGCTGAGAACCGTATTCTCAATTCATTCTCAACCAAAGAGAAACGGCCGAGTTGCGTAAAATTCGCGGTTGGACTGCACATTTTGTACCATTCTTTAAACCGAAAACAGTTCTTAAGCAGTTGAGCGCTGTGATAACAAAATCTTTTGTAGCTAGGTAATAAAATAACATGGCTGCAATATTGCAGTATTATTGAGCGGCTCAAACACACCCAAAGCTTCGAGAGTTGCGATTATATGTATAATCAAACTTAAAAATACACTTATGTAAATGCATGCTGAATCCGGTAGACACATGGTTAGGAGCATATCCGGTAGTGTTGCCAAGTTTCCCATTCCTATTTTACAGGCCATTTGAAAGTGTTCGTGAAATCTGGAATTTCGAATTTCCCATATTTCTAATTGAGGCGCTCAGCGCCGAAACGGCCTATCCCTCATCGCAGAAAATCAGACTGACTATGCTAATCTAACCGGAACCTTTTGAAATAAATACTTAAAAAACTCCATATTGCATAGTATAACACTAGGTTATACTACCTGCTGAAAACTGATTTTCCTAGTTTTTTTCTTTAGTATTTATTTTAAAAGGTTCCAGTTAGATCAGCATAGTCAGTTTGATTTGTTTTGGTTGAGGGTAAGGCCGTTGAGCGCCCCAATTCTTCCCCGACGTGAATAGAATAAAAACGTTTGTATCAAAGACTGTCCTAGTAGGGCCTTTTAAGTTTTCGAGATCTACGTTATGCAGGGCATTACTCTGTGCACACGCCCGGTAATAGGGCAGCAATCTTCTCTAACCACCAGTTCTGGGTTAGCAACGATAACATCGAACCTGATTGAAAAAGTTCAGATAGTATACCATGAACCCGACTAGTCGACTTATCCTAGATAGTCCTTTTCATATTGGTTGCGGTGTTTAATGTGCATTGGGGGGTATATGTGTGTCAGAACGACAAGATTTCGTGCGTATTACTAGAAAGTATTGCTTCGGTGGTGTCTGGGAACTTATAACCTCTTTCATGGGTTGATTCACGGAATATGGCGCAAAAAAAGTTATTAGGGGTCAAAGATCCATATTTAAGTTTTTTTTTATTTTTCTCGACTTTTGACGCTGAATAACTTTTTTAGCACATATGGGACCGACGAGAATCTGGGGGTGAACTTAAACCACTACAGGTTTTTGATATCATGAATGGAGTAGCTCTCTCTCTAGCTAGAGAACTGTAGTGTTTACAAAAATAAATATTTTCATTGTCGATGAGGAACTTCGAGACGAACAAACGGTAAAAGAAACATTTTCGATACATATAAACGTGTTCGAGAAAAACCTGAAAAGTCTATACGTGGCATTTATGTGAATATAATGTATAGAAATAGTTTTGCAATCGCGATATCTCAGAACTGGTGACTCCTAGAGAAAAACTGTTCGGTCCATTTTTGTAGAGAATTATCAGGTCTAAACTTTATCTCAGGTAATTTTTAGAGGAAACTAACTGTTTTTTAAATGAGTTTTTTTTTTAAAAAAGAGCTCGGGGAAAAACGCTGAAACTTTGGTTTGATTATCGCCGACTCTCCGAAAGGACCACCAATGCAAGACAGTATTGCATTTGGGAAATCCGGTATCTTAAGGAACGTGCTTTGTGTTCAAGTGAGCCTCGTCTTCATAGTTGATTGGAATGGGTAGTTTCGGTCACGTCCTTCTGTTTCGGTTCTGGCCTAAAAAATTTAACGGTTTCAAATGGGTACGGTTTCGTATTAGGTTTGACTCCTTGCTGATAACATTTTGAATGTAACAAATATTTTCAGCCCTCAATTATGTGTTATCAAGTAACCAGTAGGTGACCGCGAAACATGTGTAGCGTACAACACATTTCAACTTATGTAAACAAAATAAATTGTCATAAAAGTCACACTGTGGCGTCTGCTGCGTCCCCAATACCAACCCTAAACGCCCTTCACAGCTGGGAAACACGAGCAGCCGGAAGGTGCCAATCAATCGTTAGCCCCAAAACAGCCCCCCGTCAGCGAGACTACAAAAACACGCACGACAAGTGAGAATGAAGGGCACAAACAACTCACCCAGTCGTTATCAGCACTGGGACATCTACCTATGTATGTATGTATGTAATGGGCCTACTTATGTAAATACTTCGAATGCAAGTTAAGTTGCCTGCCTGCACTCGACAGCCGGCACCCGGCAAACAATTAAATACATAAATTATTGGCCACCGTTGTGCATATTGACATCGGACACTGGACGACGTATGGCTGGAACATGTGCAATCGGACGCACGATCTGTGACAACAAAATATTCACTCCAGGCAAGCAGATGAGTCCAGAAAGTGGATTTCACGTCAATTTCCATTGGGCGAGAAAAAAGTAAACGAATATACATACAACTAAAAAGGCAAATATGCATGGGAAAAAAGAGGAGCGGAACTGGCTTTTTATGTTGAAAAAAAAAACCATCTAAAGTTATTAGTTATTTGAGCACACAAACCCACAAACGTTAGGTAGTTGCTAGGGGCATCGCATGTGGAATATGAATGCTGAGAAGCCAACAAGTGGGTTCATATGGAAATAAATTAATACGAGTACGTATATAATTTGTATATGCATAGGTCATACAAACATATATATGTAAATATGGACGTGCGAGACAATGAAAAAGTGTTGGAAGACATACCCTCGACTCAGCACCACCTGATTCCCTAGAATCGAAGAGGAGCACTTTTCTCATATTGAAAACCAAGCGAGGTGCGGGCCGTGCACTAGACTTTGCCATTTTAATCGACTTTCAAAAAATGGCCCTTGGGTGATACCATTCTTTGTCCACAAGCTAGTTTTAAGGGAATTTGTGGTCATCTAACTGGAAGACTTAGACTGTCTCTGGGCGAACATCTTTTCGATTCCACCTTTGGTTGTTGTTGTTGCTAACATGCCCTAATTGACAGTTCTTGGCCGGATATGAACCCGGTACGCTGCGGTACTCCCTTGCGGTACTGCCCGACTGTCGTGGCAGCGATTTTATATAACCAGTGGAACCTTCTAGGTCATGTCATCCCTCTATCCGTGAGAAATGAGAAGATGGGTAATGAGAGGTGAGAGGCATCATATCCGTAGATCAACCATCGAGTTAGCACGTCATTACCTTTGTGCATATTAGCCGCCTCTTACGACCGGTATGCCTATCTCAGGCATATTCTAAACCCTTTTACATTACTCTTGGTTGTGCTGTTGGCAGGTGGAGTAAGGTATTGTGACTTAAGTGACACGAGGCGCAATTAAGTGGATTAGTGTATAGTGACACCGTGTGTCCTTCTGACAGAAAGTTCAAGCAATAACCATTGTTTTGTGACATATCGCTTCCCTGGTTCTATAATGACGCAATTGTCAATATCCAAGTTTCGAGATAAAATGCACAAAAGCTTTAGAAAGTAATAATCTTTGCTGTGTATAAATCAAGGACTGAAACCGAAACCGTAACCGATTAAAACCGTTTCATTTTTCAAAACCGAAACCGAAACCGTAACCGTTATTTTGATCTGGAAAAGAACGAAACCGAAACCGTTTCAAACGCCCGAACCGGTTCCAAACGGTTTTGATTTTTTTTATTCCTTTTTTCTGTTTGTGGGAACATATTTTCTTTTACCAAAGGGTACTTTGAAAAGCTTTCATGGAAGATTGTCGAGCAATGTTACAAAAGACACGTTTTGACCTCAGTATCAAATTCCTAAATAGAAAATTAAGCCTCATAAGCTGAATGATGGCATCGAAAAAAATTTGCGAGATCCGAGAAAAATGTGTTTAGTGGCCCGTATCATATATTTTGACGATTTATTTAAACTAGGATCGCCCGTGGTCGAAATTCAACCATCTGAAATTTTCTTCAACTCTCTCTTAATATACATATTCCCCGTTCACAACAAAACCAAGTAAGTGGCTCCCTCGTGACAAATGCAAATTTGGATTAAGTGATACCATACAAACAATCTTCACATTAGGGTGGTGCAGCAAAGTAGTACAACAGAACAGCTGACGACAATAAATTAGGATATATCTACAACAGATTTTTTTTTATTTTTTTATTTATTTGTTTATGTCTAAGGTACAGCAGACACTTACTATTACAAATTATATTAAACTTACATTAATTGTTACATAAAAAATAAGTTTTTAATTTAAATTGCACAAAAACCTGGTATGGGCTAATAATATCTCGATATATAATGGTACTTTTTTATCGTAACCTTGTGGAATTTGACTTAAAAAAAAAACCATATCGTTAAAGCGGTGCGGTTTTCGAAGCGCAGAGTTTTTGCGGGGAGTGTTTGTCGGAGTTTCGATGATTATGCAATTTGCAAGGTACCGTTTTTTCTCCTTGCTTCACGCATACATATATATATATATATATATATATATGATGTTTGGGAATTTAAATATTTGATTTGAGTAATACCATGCAAAGAATCCGCACATTAGGGTGGTGCAGCATATTTGAATGTTTTTTTCTTTTAAACAAATTTTTTTTAAAGCTATTTTTTGAAAATTACAATTCTGGTGTTGCGAACAAAATTTTTAATTCTATATAACTAACTTCACTTTTTAGTTGGAAAAATACATTTTCTGCTTAGAAAATATACTTTAATATTTTATTGCTCTAAAAATTGCATACGTGGAAAAAAAAATAGAAAAAACTTAACATATCAAATTATTAAAGTTGAAAAAGTTTTTTCATACAAAAAAGTGGAGCTACTCTGTAAAACGGTACTTTAGTAAAAGTTCGTGTGGTATTTCCCTCCGAAAAAGGGCGATTAGTCCGGGATTAATCGCAGAGGAATAGTAGACTGCTACTTTTTTAGTATCTTTTAGATGGAATGAATTGGTCACATTTGTTCGAGCATGTCCTATGAAGAGACTAATTATACCCTTTTTATACCAGAATGGGTATAAATGTATACTACTTGCAGTACACCTGACTTCGATTCTCGGCGAGGGCAAAAATTTAAAAATTGTTTTTTTTTTTAATTTTTATGTTTTAAAGCAAGGAAAACTGAAAAAAATCAGAGTTCTGACCATCGAGGTGTCTACCATGACGCCAGGAACTACTGATACTTGTCAGCGTCTAATTACAGCTTTGTTGTAAATGAGACAATTGGGGATATTTTTCTGGTCAATCTTCAACTGTATGAAAAATATATTTTCTGCTTAGAAAACATACTTTTCCAATATTTATCCCCCTAAAAACTTCATAAGTGAATTAAACTTTTAAAAAATCGAGAAATGCTTAGAACATCAAATAATCTAAAGTAAAAATGTGTTTTTCGTAAAAAAAAGGTAGAAGCTTTGACAAGGTAGCTGGTTGAAAATCAGCTGACGAAAATTTTATTTAAGAATTAAGAATTAAATATGGGTGATGAGCGAAACCAATTATTCATGCACATAGCGTAGCAAACGGGGCAGTATTTTTTTTTCGTTTTATCGATAGCAGGTTCATGTAGAACGGGTATATTCTATCACACTTTTACACTGTTCTGTGCAAGGGTGTAAACATGTTCAACGAAATCAGTATTAGTGCCATGTAAAATTGTTCTTTAGTTAAGGTCCGTACGTTATTAAAATTTCGATCTTAACATTGTGAAATTTTCTTACAAAATTATATCGTTAAAAAACTAAACTTTACCAATAGGCAAAAAGTTAAATATGTAAAGCCAGAAGTGAAGCTGGATTTCTTAGCTTACAAATGGTGTTAAGATGCCGAAGAGGATATGGTTTGGTAAATTTTTCTGTTTTTTTTTTTTACACAAAAATAAAAGCAAGTGGCAGCTGCTGGATCATTGCATAGGTATGTACGCGTGTGTGTAAGGGAATGAGCGGATGCATGCCCAATAAACATTTATGTTGGAAATAAAATGGATTCTCATTCGAAATCAAGTCCGTTTTCCAATTTCCAACGTTGAATTTCCATTCGAGCAACATTGTTGCAACAGCCCCTTTTCCAGCAAAACGGACATTTTTTTGTATGAAAATATTCTTATTTCTCCAATTGAAAAAGTAATGGAACTAGACTTGAATTCCAACAATATTTTCCAATTGGAATCAAACGTCAAAAGGGATATCCATTTGGCATGAGGAAACTAGTATGATTGGGAATAAATGGCGTGTTTATATAATATAAATTATATAATATAATATTATAAACACTTTTTTTAACACAAATATTAATATCTTTTTATTTATTTACCACTTTTTAATGTTTTTGACAGAAATAGTTTGGAATTTTTCGTTAGCGCACGTGCTTTCTTTAATTTTTGATCTCAGGTATGAGAGAGAATACGAGTATTGCCATGTGTAAAAATTGAAGAAAGACTTTCAAGTGGAACTCAAATGGTTTTCCAACTTAAATCCAACCTTGGAAAATTGTTGGAAAAATATCATAAATCAAGTTGAAATTGAAGACATTTCTCCAACATTGAAAATAAAGTTGGAATCATGCGTACTGGGTGGTTGTGTCTTTGGGAGTTTTATAAAGCTACGTTTACACTGCACCAAATGCGTCACTTTTGGCCAAGTTTTTTCGAGACCGTTCATCCGCAGATTGAATTTGATCACAAAAGTAGGTCAAATTAAATTAAATCTAATTTGGCAAACAAATTCATTCTGCGGACAAACATTCTCGAAATAACTTCGCCAAATGCAACGCATTTGGTGCAGTGTAAATGTATCATAAGAGTGCTGAATAAAGATGTTTCTCCAACATTGAAAATAAAGTTGGAATCATGCGTACTGGGTGGTTGTGTCTTTGGGAGTTTTATAAAGCTACGTTTACACTGCACCAAATGCGTCACTTTTGGCCAAGTTTTTTCGAGACCGTTCATCCGCAGATTGAATTTGATCACAAAATTAGGTCAAATTAAATTAAATCTAATTTGGCAAACAAATTCATTCTGCGGACAAACATTCTCGAAATAACTTCGCCAAATGCAACGCATTTGGTGCAGTGTAAATGTATCATAAGAGTGCTGAATAAAGATGTATAGTGCGGGTATAACAGAATGTGGGGATAACAAAATAGCTGGAGAGTTTGGAGACCTCTTTTTTGTTTAATAATAAATAAACTAAGAATATTTTTCAAAATTTTTTTTGGTGAGACAGCAGATTAGTCCATTCTAAGTTTCCAATATAACTTTTATAGGGATCTATCCATAAATACTATACGAAATTGGGTTATGACTGTTTGTATGGGGAGAGTGTTAGCCTTTTAATGTATAGATTAGTTTCCATTCTAATATTTTTCTATTAGAAAAAGTAGTCAATTTTTTTTTTACATTGCAGAAATTTCATCCATACATAGCGTTAATAATATTAATTACAATGTACAGCAGCCGACTGGGTGTTGGACCAAACCAACTTTTTTAAGTTTTTCGAAGTTAGCCTCCAAAACTAAGTTACGGGCTTTCGAAGTTCGAAGTTGGACCCTTTGAAAATTTGGCTTTGTTTAAAAAATACACTTTGAAATAAAAAGAAAGTGCGCCAATCAAGTAAGAGGAGCAAGAAGGCCACGCCCACATTTAACCTTTTCCAATTGGAACATCAAATTTTAAACAAAACAATTAGAAAATCAAATCTTGGAAGGCTCCAACTTCGAAGGCCCGTAACTAATTTTTGGAGGCTAACTTCGAAAATCGGGGAACGCCATTTTTTTACTTATCTCATAACCTCTTCAAAAAATTTGAGAAAAATTGGATTTTGTCGTACAGTGTTATTATATTGGAAAAATGTTATAAAAATTCAGACCTATTTTTCAGCCACATTCTTAAGTTTTGTAAAATTTTTTTTCGTTCGTGTTTTTATTTGGAAACTAAAACCGGAACGAAACCGTAACCGAAATAAATTTTGAAGAACGAAACCGGAACCGAAACCGAATCGTGTTACAAAACCGAAACCGAAACCGGAACGTTATTTTAATCGGTTTTATACCTTGGTATAAATTTTATAATTTCCGCGCTAGTCGCTTGCGAAGTTGTTCCAATTGTCCATAACATATGCGCATTCAAATATTGAAACTTGCTTCACCAAAACTTAATATTTTACAGTTGCGTCATTATAGAACCAGGGAAGCGATATATGTATTATTTTGTCTGCTGTGGTCAGTCTACGAAATTTGTGGCAAGTTTTTAATCTGTGCTCTTTGCTGTTGCACATATTACACCGCACACTAGGAACGCTGGCTTGGTATACGCCGAGTTTCTAAGCGTTTCCCGTGAACTGTTTGTACTCTGTTACGTGGGTGCTTTGGAACATTTGCTACTCTTCAGATCGGAAACGGTTTCCAAGGTTTGGAATCGGTTGGAAAGAAATGTGTCCATATCTTCCCATATTGTTTTGTTTTCAGTGGTCTGTTCCCAGAGAGCCAGAGTACATTCGGAAAGTTTGGTGGAGCACAAATATGTAATTATTGCATCCCAATTAGATATGTCAATTTGATGACATTGGAGTGATGAGATGCAATTATGTACATATGTCTCGTTAAAGTTGTTTTATTTCGTTACCGCATTCATTTTCTACTGCGGTCAGACTTAATAACGATTTCAGTTGGCTGTTGACCAGGATATGCCTTTTCTCGTACCTTTCGTCCAGTCAGCCTTGACACCGTGCTACGACCATCTCCGCTCTCGGCGAACAAATAAGACGCTGTACAAGTCTCTTATCCTATCTGTCCTTATGTACGGCTCGAAATCTTTTACAGTGCCGGAAGAAGACGAGATGATAATTAAGAAAAACGTGGTCGTTCCCGCGATAGCAAAGGCGGATAGAGAGGAAAATTGAGTAATGACGTGATAGTTGATGCTCGAATATGATGCCCCTCACCTCTCATTACCAACATTCTTCTTCTTTAAAGGAAGTGCCATAGGATTGTCACTTTCGACAACACTCTCCAAAACCTTCGGAGAGTAATTTTTGTCTCTAAAATCAACAACAACGACATAGGTATTGAGACGGCCGATCTTTAGGTAGATATAAGCAGATAAGCTTCGATCCAGAAGTTTTTCGACCCGAATTCGACAGCAGAGGAAGGCGAGGTCTCGACTGAGATGGAAAACATAGTTGGACAATGACTTGGTCTCCCTTGTTGCTTCCAATTCGCGTCATTTGTCACTAAAAAGGGCTAACAACAGGGTGTCGGCGGCAGAGTTAGGTAGTTAATAAAGCATCCTCTCCCATAATTGGGGCGTGACCCATGGTAGTTATGTGCATATCTCGTGACAGAAATAAAATACAGAGTCTTCGCTTTCAGATTATGCATACCAAGGTCACAGCACGTATTTTCATACCTCTCCCGACCTTTCTGGACGGAGCTGAGATAATCCTGAAAAATCCCGGAACCCCACATCCTTCATTACAAACAATAAACTTTCTTCTAACATTTTGCATGCTGACATGCTTAACCCCAAATCCTTGGGAAAGTGGATACATATGGAGCTGAGGGATTTATTGATATACATATGTGGGTGTGAGGATGTAGGAATTTTGTTTCAGCAAATGCACAACCAAAAGAAATACCGAATGCTAAAAGCAAAAAAAGGTCAAAGGAAAAGCTTTTTACAACCAAGGACGAGACCATTCGTACTCCAGTCAACGAATAACTGCGTGTGAGTCAATGTCTGTGCATTTTGAACCCCCAAAAAGCAACTGTTAATGGCAGTTTTTTTTTTTTTTTTCTTTTTTTAGTTGCTCGCTTTAGCACCTCCCACACCGCGCTCGCTCCGCACGCCTCAACGAACAAATGAAATGCTGGAGCCAAAATGAAATTGAACTTTGCATGGGATGAATGTAGCAGTTCAAGGGGCGTTATACGGCCTGCTGCCAAATACACACCTACACACATCCTCGCCTCCATATCGACATTTGTTTTCTGGTATTGTAGCTCACTAATCATTGTCCTTGCCGCTATGTTCACACTCCTCATCCTCGCCGTCTTCATTCACGCCGTAGGTATCAAATGCTTTTTTTTATCCTCCATTGTTCACATTCCCTCCTTCGCATGAGTGCATGGATGTTTTTCGGGTATCTGCTCCTAAAATGCTGCGTTCCTGTTCCAAATTGATAATCATTTGCATAAATATGCCGCAATGCTTTTTAGTCATCTGCTTCACGTTCGTGGGTTTGTTATGTGTGTTTGCAGTTAATTTGTAATAACATCGTTATATTTACAAAATTTGCATAACAACCGCAAAAATACGTATGATTTGGATTGTATGATGAAAAGGGTCGGGCTATTTACATATTCAAATACCTAAATACGGATGCATGACGCTTGTGTTCATATCCTTTACTCTCACACCCTTCCATTTATAGTTAAAAAGCTAAATGTATACCAACTTGCACAAAAATTCGACGCATATCTTTAGAAACTCACTGACGGGTCCAACAGCGCCGCGGGAAGGAAAGTGTGAAGCAGTGATGCCACATTTTTTCCCTCCAAAATCCCTACAAATGAAGTAAAACTCTCTAGATTATCCTACGCGTTAAAAAAATACCTACAAAAATCCCTACATTTTTTTTCCTTGCTGAAATATTGAAAACCGCATTGCTATAAATATATTGAAATTTTTTTTAGGACAAAGCTTTCACTGAAATGATCAAAACATTGCCTTGCGACATCATTGGAAAAAGGAAAGTTTTTTTTTCTAACCTACAGAAACAACTCTTAAGGCTGGTTTTCATTAGGTCAAATGGTGTCAAATTTCATCGACTTTATCGAGATTTGGTTGCTTATTTCGATAAAGTCCATAGAATTTGTGAAAATTTGACCTAATGAAAACCAGACCTTAGGGCCGCTTGCATAAAAGCCGATAACGACTAATCGGAGTTTAATTCACGTATTTTGTTCGGTTAGCTGTCAAACTAATCACCGATTAGTCGTTATCGGCTTTTATGCAAGCGGCCCTAAAGTAATGATTTTGGAAGGAAATGATCAGTGGAAAAGGAAAGTCTTTTCTTTTCAAAGTATAGAAACGACCTTGAAATGAACCGATCGTTGGAAATTGGAAAGTTTTTTCTTGCAACACTATAGAAACGCGCTTTAGTAAAACGACTTTGGAAAAAAACGATAGTTCGAATAAAACTGAAGAAGCGACCGGTGAGCTATGAAAAATCAAAACAACCAAGATATTATTTCATGGTTGTATTCTTGGACATATTAGAAGATATTCTGAGCAAAAACTGAAATCATCCATCGGACACATTTTGAGATTTGTAGGATTCTTCTTTCCGTGGGTGCCCCTGTTCCATGTCTAAACGGGTTTCTCCAACTTTTTCTTCTTTTTCAAATGGCGGATCTTTACACATGTGTCGCAGAACACAACCCTTAAGTGGTATCATGCATTTTTAGACATCGTCCCATAACAAAAACTTCAACCAGAGCCCTCAAAACTGTTTAAGTTGGACGAATTCCAACTTTGGTCGTTTTGAATGGCGAATCTTCAAACATGTATCAAAGAACACTACCCCTAAGTAGTATCAGACATTTTAAGACTAGGTCCAATCTAAAAAACTTCAGACACCTTAAGCTCGGAAATTTTTTTTTACTCTTACTCCGCTTTCACTTGTATAAGCGAGTTTGTCCAACTTTGGCTGTTTTTAAATGACGGATCTTTTCACATGTATCGTAGAACACCACCCTTAAGTAGTTTCAGTCATTTTTCGACTTCGTCCCATGACAAAAAATTCAACAAGTGAAATCGCTGTAAGAATGAAGAAAAGTCCCCGCTTTGAGGTGTCTGGCTGAAGCTTTTGTCATGGGACGAAGTCTAAAAATGCACGATATCACTTAAGGGTAGTGTTATACAACACATGTGTAAAGATCCCCCGTTTGAAAACAAAAAAAGTTGGAGAAACCTGTTTAAACATGGAACAGGGGCACAGGGTTGTTTAAGCTCACCGTGTGGAAAGAAATGATCATTGCTACAAGAAATTTCTTTTCTTGGACCACTAAAGTTAGGACGTAGAGGAGAAGGAAAGTATTTTCTTCCAACATATAGAAAGGACCCTTAGACAGAAACAACTTTAGAAATTAACGATAATTGGAATAGCCCCGAATAAATGACCTTGGACTGAAACCATCGTAACTACAAGGTAATATTTTTATAGTAGGCAAGACTCACTTGTTGGCAATATCCAGGCCCGCTGCAACGGTCTATAGATCTCCTGACGATCTGATATTTTAGAGAACATTGCAGTTCTGTTCTGACGGAGGACGGACAGGCGATGAATAGCTTAAAAACCGCCGAGTTACTCCGCCACAAGTTTGCTCTAGGTTTCGAATTCCCATCATTGGCGATAGCTGCGCCCGATTGTAACACCAAGTTCAAATCATCCTTCACCTCTTTTGTTCCAGCTCAGTGGAGACCTTTGCTTTCCTCTGCTGCCAAAAATTGGGTGTCGATGGGAAAACCTTTAGAACTGGAGTTTCTTCAATAGAACTTTTCTTTCAGCTAGTCCAAGGGTGATATTATCTGTTTTCGATACCGTCCCCTTTTCCCCTTTATGGTTTATTAGAAGCATAAACATTTCAGATGTCGTCTTTCAAGTCGAAGTTTGGGAAGCTTCTTACCGGCTCCAAAATAGGGTTAGGAAACAAGGACCTGTCTATAGTAGGTGAGATGGTCAAAGGAGTAATCGGAAGAAAAGTTCTGCAAATGATTTACGAACCTATCCCTTATGCTGACCGCTAGGAGCGAATGAGTAACAAGTCCAAGAGCTTCATTTACTCATTCATTTTACATCTTTTAGTGGAAAGGAGAGGGTAAAGGAAAAAGCAAGTGGATGATGAAACGACCGAAATCACTAGCTTAGCATCCAATCGAAAAATTCCAAGTGCAGACAGAAAGAATTCAGAGCTAAAAAAATAATAACAAACCGTGTCCGCAAATCAACGAAGTGACCAAAGCAGATACAGTGGTCTACTCGGACCGGCAAAAAGCAATGCCGACAGACAAAATACTCAACTTCGTTGTTTTGGCTGTTAAGTCAAGAGCATTTAACATCTATATATATAAAAATGAAATGGTGTATAATTGTAACGCTAAAACTCGAAAACGGCTGAACCAAATGAAATACTTCCTTTGGGGGATTTGTTTGTTATTACCACGCGCAGGTCATGTCTTAAAATCAGAACAAAATATTAAGGGGGCGTGGCACCTCCCATACAAACTGAATTTTTCAAGTTGAATATCTTTAAAAGTGTTTAAGGTAGGAACATGAAAATTGGTACAGAGCTACAGGATAACAGCACCACTCTCACCTATAAAACCGGGGGTTATCCAATAAGGGGGCGTGGTACCTCCCATACAAACTAAATTTTTTAAGCAGAATATCTGTGAAAGCGTTCAAGGTAGGGACCTGAAAATTGGTATAGACCTATATGGTATCAAACGCCTTCTTACACATAAAAGAAGGGGTAATCGGAAAAGGGGGCGTGGCACCTCCCATACAAACTGAATTTTTCAAGGTGAATATCTTCAAAAGTGTTTAAGGTAGGAACATGAAAATTGGTATAGAGCTATAGGATAACAACACCATTCTCACCCATAAAACTTGGGGTTATCGAAAAAGGGGGCGTGGTACCTCCCATACAATCTATATATATAAAAATGAAATGGTGTTCAGTCGTTACGCTAAAACTCGAAAACGGCTGAACCAAATCATATACTTCCTTTAGGGGGTTTGTTTGTTATTACCACGCGCAGGTCATGTTATAAAATCAGAACAAAATATTAGGGGGGCGTGGCACCTCCCATACAAACATTTTTCTTCAAGGTGAATATCTCTAAATGGGTTTAAGGTAGGGACCTGGAAATCGGTGCAGACCTATAGGATAACAACACCATTCTCACCCATAAAACTGGGGGTTAACCAAAAAGGGGGCGTGGCACCTCCCATACGAATGAAATACTTCATAGTCGATATCTCTGGAAGTATTCATGTTAGACCACTGAAATTTGTTAAGGGATTAAAACCGGGGGTTATCCAATAAGGGGGCGTGGTACCTCCCATACAAACTAAATTTTTTAAGCAGAATATCTGTGAAAGCGTTCAAGGTAGGGACCTGAAAATTGGTATAGACCTATATGGTATCAAACGCCTTCTTACACATAAAAGAAGGGGTAATCGGAAAAGGGGGCGTGGCACCTCCCATACAAACTGAATTTTTCAAGGTGAATATCTTCAAAAGTGTTTAAGGTAGGAACATGCAAATTGGTATAGAGCTATAGGATAACAACACCATTCTCACCCATAAAACTTGGGGTTATCGAAAAAGGGGGCGTGGTACCTCCCATACAATCTATATATATAAAAATGAAATGGTGTTCAGTCGTTACGCTAAAACTCGAAAACGGCTGAACCAAATCATATACTTCCTTTAGGGGGTTTGTTTGTTATTACCACGCGCAGGTCATGTTATAAAATCAGAACAAAATATTAGGGGGGCGTGGCACCTCCCATACAAACATTTTTCTTCAAGGTGAATATCTCTAAATGGGTTTAAGGTAGGGACCTGGAAATCGGTGCAGACCTATAGGATAACAACACCATTCTCACCCATAAAACTGGGGGTTAACCAAAAAGGGGGCGTGGCACCTCCCATACGAATGAAATACTTCATAGTCGATATCTCTGGAAGTATTCATGTTAGACCACTGAAATTTGTTAAGGGATTATATGAGATCGACCCCTATCATCTCCAAAAAAGCTGGGGATAACGAAAACGGGGGCGTGGCACCTCCCATACAAATGAAATATTTCATAGTCGATATCTCTGGAAGTATTCATGTTAGACCACTGAAATTTGGTAAGGGGTTATATGAGATCGATCCCTACCACCTCCAAAAAAACTGGGGATAACGAAAAAGGGAGCTTGGCACATCTCAGACGAATGAAATACTTCATAGTCCATATCTCTGAAAGTACTTATGTTAGACCACTGAAACGTGGTTATAGGTTAGATGAGGTCGATCCCTACCACCTCCAAAAAAACTAGGGTAACGAAAAAGGGGGCGTGGCACCTCCCATACGAATGAAATACTTCATAGTCCATATCTCGGGAAGTGTTTAGGTTAGACCACTGAAATTTCTTGAAGAGTTAAATAAGATTAATCCCATCATCTCCAAAAAAACTGGAGATAAAGAAAAAGGGGGCGTGGCACCTCCCATACGAAGGAAACATTTCATAGCCCATATCTCTGCATTTATGTTAGACCACCGAAATTTGGTCAGGGTTTATATGTGATCGATCCCTAATACCTCCCAAAAAACTGGAGTTAACGATAAAGGGGGCAGGGCACTTCCCATACGAATAAAATACTTCATAGTCCATATCTCTAGAAGTATTTAGGTTAGACCACTGAAATTTTGGCGTGGTTTCTCCTATATGAAGGAGATAGGGATATGGTTTAAAATAGAAATAGGGATCGGGTTAGAGAAACAGACAGGGAAATAAATTTGTGGCAGGACAACGTCTGCCGGGTCAGCTAGTTGCTTATAAAAAAAAACAAAAAACCAATAAAATAATGGAATATGGACGGCACGGCACATACAGACGACTGAATATGAGTATGTATATAAATGGGTGTGTCATACGATGAGAGTGAATATGAGCTAGCTTGGTTGTCGTTTGTTAGCTGACAAGGTGTGTCTGGGGGCGGGGGATATGGTTCATATGGAGATGTGCCATTCGGGACGCGAAAGCAACAAATGAACGAAAGCACAAAACGTTTTTGTTAAATGACGACGCTTTGCTAGTGCCCGATGTGTGGCGATTGCTGTTGAGTGCTGAGCGCCTGGGATTTAGTACTGTGTTTTTCTGGAAAAAGTTGCATCGGTTCACAATGTCTCTCGCTTGACAGCGGGTATTATTTGTTTTACAGTTTAATGGCTCTGAAACTGTTAATTTTATGGGAGCTTAGACAATATTGGAACGATTTGCATTGGGTAAAGGTGAAACTTGCGCACAGGTGGTGCATCTTTGAGTTTTTAAAGTGAGTTATATAGGTTGTTGACTCGATTAGGTGGAAAAAGTAAATTGCTGTGCAAATAAAAGTGTTTAATTACATTATCTGGAATTTTATTCAATTTAAGTGCAGATTTTTGTTTTCGATGTGTTATCTTTATTACACTGCAGGAATTTCCTTATGACGCTCAGGTGAAACTGGGCACACAAATGCTTATAAAAATGGCAGTAAATAAAAATATATATAGATTTTCGAGCCTCTAACTTTGGTCAGTATAGGTTCAGTTAGCGCGCATGGGATGTCCTACACTTTCACTAGAGGCAATTGTTTTCACATTGGAAGCGCTGTCAGGGCGGACCGGGTCGGGAGCACATTCGCCCATAGAGGTATTTTCCATTTACTCCTTTTCGAGGCACTTACTTTTACATATAAGGAGAGAAAGCCTTACTGCCCTCACTTCTGCTAGAATTCGAAAAAGCATGCTTAGAGAAGTCTGAGCCGTCTCGTCGACGTCCTGAGCATCGATAAAGAAAGTGGGAGATCGCCTACTCGTCTTTCGCACCTGTAAGTACTCTTACCAAGGAAGCAAGCACTTTTCGTAGACTTTCATGGCCATATGAACCTTGAGACTTTCCCATCATCCCGGTTAGTCCATAAAAAACCGGTGTCCTAGTATGTTTTTCGATTCTCCTTAGTAGACTTCCCAAAGATGGTAGCACCGTTTTCACGCATCACACGCAATCCGAAATGGTGTCTTTTGAAAGGAATCCTATATTTACGAATGTTTGAAAGAGACACATGGACAACAACTGATCGATTCTAATGCTTTTTTTACGTCTATGCTTTGCTACCACACTTGACATCTTACAAGATATTTTGACTTACCCCCGAATTCTGTAAGCTGTCTCTAGTCACTAATAGAGACAATAGTCACTAATAGAGACAATTCGTGTTCCAATTCCATGTTGTCCAATTACAAAGCTCAAATGACAGATCTCACTTTTGTGACTTGAGATGAGACAAAATTTCAGAATTCCAGGGTTAGTTGAGAATTAGTCAGCTGCGAGCTTGGCTAAGTTGCATGGTGAAACTGAAAAAGTAAAAAAATCGGCTTAACTATGTTGAGACCGGTTGGTGAAACCGGCCGTCAGGCATAGATTCCCACAGGTAAGGCGTTGCATGAGTCAGGGGTTCTATATGACTGCTTCACTTGCAGGTTTTGAGAGTATAGATGCCGTTGCGAAATTCGAGCCATCCGTTTCCATCGACAAATAATATGGATACACACACGGAGATTATCTCCAATAAGTCTTCTTTAATCAGATCCAAATTTTACCCTGACACACACAAATATGAAAATTAACAATCGCCGCCATCTAGTGTTTTGGTTGTATTTCCTGGGGTTAAAACTAGATGTCGCTGAGGATTGTTTGTTTTTTGGTGACATCTAGTGTTCAGTAGCGGTAAAATCGTAATTTTGGTAATGTTTCTTGCTATTTTTGTTTATTTATGGCTGACAGTAGCGGTTTTTGAAATCTGCTCAAATCTTCTTAATTTTTGGGAGTTTATAATGAAGATTTGCACTAATGTATCAGCTCTATAAGCCTTCTGCACATTCTTTTATCGAAAGGAATTTGTGCTTCTCCTCCCGGAAGCCTATGACTGACAAGATACATTTCGTGTCGGACATTCTTTGATTTCCTCAGTTTGAAAACTTCTTTTGCTGCCAAACCCTGAAAGGACACATGCAGCACCAGGTGCGCTGCTAACAGGGCCTGATGTTTCCAAGTACGCTAGTCTTAAAATTTTTCCAGCTTTTACTTGAATGCTCTTTTTATCTAGAGCCTTCCACTAGACTAGTACCGGCCCGATGACTGTGTTGCACATAATGTGGCTTATATACATATCGTGATAGTCTCGATTTCTTCCTGCAGGTGTAATAGTATCCCAGAGCCTTATCGATCTGTCCTCCATGTCCCTTCACAAATTTAGGTTGGGGTCGATAATTATACAAAAATCGTTTGCTTCAGTGGAGAGATTTATCGAAGTGCCGCCCAGTATCGGTTGGATTTCCGTATTGCACATACTGTGGATTATATACGCTTCTTACCGAAGACTCTCTTGCAGGTGTAGTACTCTGTCAGAGCCTATTTTGATCATTCCTTTTTATATTTTTTCTCCAATTTAGTTTGACGTCGTGAATTATAACAAGATATTTTGATTGCGCGGAGAGATTTACCGTAGTGCTGGTGAGTTTGGGAAGATACAAGGAGCTGCTTTGCATTTTTGAAGTGAAAAAGACCAGTTTCGTTTTTGGGGGTTCACTCTTAGACCGTTTTTCTGTCTATCCCCAAATAGAAGCCATCATCTAACACATCCACCATTTTAGTTCAACACGGCTGCTTTTATCCCGTCAATCTTTTAATCACCCAAATCACAACAAGGGAGGAGTACAATAAAAGCATTTAGAACCATCATCCTGGTAAGAGAGCTTTATTTTAAGCTTGGCTTGGTTCGTGTCCAGTCGGTATGGAATTAGAAGTATGTGGTTACAGATAAGCTTACTAGTGTTAGAACTAACGAGTAGGTCTTTCAAAAAAAGGATCTATATCTAAAGCCAGGTTATGTACCATGGTACTGCAGTTTCTATTAATACCTGCTGAAATTTAAGTAAATCTTATCTCTGCAATTATGCTTTTTTTTGTAAAAATAATATTATTTTTGATGTTTGTACACAAAATTGATAAGAATTCATTCACAGTGATGTAGGAAACTATGGCAGCCATATCTCAGGGAATACAGCAGCCTTTTAGAGAAATTAATCGGTAAGAAGAGATTATTATGCGAAGTAATGAGGATATGTGGTTTCAGGTAGCTAGATGTTGAAGTTTCTTCACTTTTACTACAATTTTGTTTTACTATTTGGTGCTATTATTTTAGACAATACTGTGTGCACTTGAATTCACTTCCCCATCAAATAAACACTTGCATTACAGAATTTACATCCATATTGCAATTATGAGTAGAAATTAGTTTTAGTTTCCCAGAGCTGTTCAGAGTGTTAGGCTCGTTTAAAGCAATTGAGCTGCGCACATTCCCTTTGGAGCCTATAAATTAAGAATAATGTCCCCTCTACCAGCTACCTTCATTAAGGGCGTTCACGATGCAGAGCTCTGCAAGCGTATGGAATATCAAAAACTTGGACGCACAGGACTACTTGTGTCGAAGGTGTCATTAGGTACAGCGACTTTAAGTGATTTGTTTGGGTGAGTCCAGCAATCTAATAAGTACTAAAGCATTTCACCGCTGGCTACTGGGATTTTGTACCGATTTTCGTAGTTCCGAAAGGGCATATCAGATCTTACCTGCACTCCGAACTACTTTTCTCGGCATTTATTTTCTTCTTTATCTAATTTCAGTGATCTTGATTTGGACGAGGCTATTAAAATGATACACCAAGCTATAAAATCGGGCATTAATTATATTGATACGGCTCCATATTATGGTCAAGGACGGTCTGAGGAGGTATTGGGTATGGCATTGAAAGATATTCCACGAAAGGCGTATTATATAGGAACAAAGGTGGCACGCTACGAAAAGGATTTAGTCAAACGTTTCGATTACTCTGCAAAAAGGACTCGAGAGAGTGTTGAGAAGAGTTTAAAATTGCTCGGGCTGGATTACGTTGATGTAATACAGGTGAGCTGTGGAAAGACGCCATCTCTATCCCAAAACTCTATCACTATCCTGATCCCTGGCCCACTTCTCGGAAAATAAATAATCCAATGCACCGATTTGTGTTTCACAATCCTAGCAGTCAATATAGCTATAAAACTATTCGTCATAGTTTTACTGGAGCCCTTCCTTTTAATTTCAGATTCACGACATCGATATGGCAGAAGATCTCGATATTATTTTACACGAAACTTTGCCGGAATTGGAAAAAATCGTTAAAGAAGGCAAAGCAAGATTTATTGGGGTCACAGGTTACACCTTGGCTGTACTAAAGGAATGTCTACTGCGGGCACCCGGTCGCATTGACGTAAGTACCACTTTCCTTATACATACATATTTACAATCTAACCAAATTCCGATTTCATCCGCAGACCATTCTCAACTATTCCCGTCACACGTTACTCGATAACTCGTCGAAGTCATACGTAACTTTCTTCCAAGAACACGATGTCGGCGTTGTTTGCGCATCCGCTCATGCTCTTGGTCTGCTAACTAGCACCGGACCACCGCCATGGCATCCTGCTGGAGAGGAGCTGAAGGCTTTATGTAAGAAAGCTGCTAATATTTGTAAGGAACGTAATATCGAGCTTGGCAAATTGGCTATGTACGAATTTATGCAATTGGATGGCGCGAGCACTTTCTTAGTTGGCATGGAAACACGAAAGTTGCTGGATATCAATTTGGCTGCTTATTATAATGGGCTCAACAAGAAGGAAAAGGAAGTGTTAAAACTTTTGAAAGAAACGTAAGTACACGATTTTAAGCGATTACTCATGCATTTGAAAAAATGTACTCTTTCCTATTTCCTTCCCTTTTCCTAACGCTATCCATATCCCTATCCTAATCACTATCTCTATCCCTATATGAATTGCCTTATCCCTATCCCGTTCTGGTACTAGCCCGACTGCGACCGAAGAGATATTTTTCACCACGACGAACTTTTGGTTTGTAGATTTTAGTCGCCTTTTACGACAGGCGCTACCAGTGCCACCTAACGTTAAAAAATAGGCAAATTTTAGTGGGAGGTGAAAGGCGTCATATCCGTAGGTCATCCATCGAGTTCTACTACCTTTTGCGGCACCACTGTAACCTTTCCTTTATATTTTCTCTGCAGCATCTTCACAAAACAATACAACTGGGACGGTATTGAGATCGAGGAATACAAATCTGCTGTGGCGAAATCGAAAAATTAAATGAAATATCATTAGCCTCGATATTGGTTAAAACGGATGGTCTTAAAACGATCGCACGGCGTCACAATGGAATATTTGGATGGTACATATATAACAATAAGTAATTAAGCTCCGATTAATCAATTAATCTAGTAATCGCATATCCTTACAAAAACAAAATAAAAATACTAAACTAACAAACTTATTGGCGCTTAGGAACCCACTTTCATCGATGTATAGTATTAGATATTTGTTTTAAAAGATAGTACCGATAATTAACGCGGTTTATTAAATCGTCTCTTTTATGGATGGGGCGAGCGCTGTCGGAATCCAATGTGGAGGATTTCACTTGTCCGACGATATCTCGAAAAAATACGTACTTTTTACATACTTTTGAGTTCCATGTTTGGTGAACAATACGGCAAGTAATCCTCACTTCGCATTAGCCGTATGGTGGCGCGTAGGTTCCATAGTCAGAAATCGCGGAAATTTCTATCATCTTCCTCGAATTCAAGGAATGAGAATAGATTTCCCCCCATAACTTAAGTAAAAGGTTGTCATTATTGTCCGTAGATCCCAAAGTGGAATCTTATTGTGTCCTCAACGGTCTGTTTCGTTGAAGATGGTTTTCTGAGAGGGTGCGAGAACCGGGTGGAAAAATTATCTGCACAATTTCCTCGCCACATAAAAGCATTACCGTATCTTGGTTGCCACAAGATGATGGTCCCAGTCGATGTTGAGACCTCGCAAAGTACACACGCCCAGTAGGTCATAAAATCGGCCGCAGCCCGCGACTGGTAGAATAAAAGACATAAGGCTAAACTTGCCAGCTGAGGCTACAGCCCTGGCCTACGAACGTGACCTAATACGAAGTATTGATCCCACAGTACCGCAGAAAACTATGGGTGACAGTCAAAGCCCTGTCAAATCCTATGGGCCCGCCTAAGAATGTCGACATCACATGGTGACAAGACATTCAATGACCGAAGGAAATGTGCAAACGCTTTTAGCCGACAGCACGTTCCTTATCCTGCACAGAAACTGGACCTTGTCGCCAACAAAGTCCTCGGAGACATTATTCACGACTTGGATCATGGAGTTAGAAATCTACGTAGGTGACCACAAAATACCTACTGTCTCCCACCCCAAAATCTTAGGGGTGGCTCTCGACACCGTGCACACTTTCTCTGCCGATACAGCAGCATTTGTCTCTAAAATACAAAGCCGCAACAAAATCCTCAAGTCGCTAGCCGGCAATACCTGGGGAAAAGACAAAGAAACGCTGCTTGCAACCTAAAAGGCAATTGGTCGGCCAATCCTGAACCATGTGTCGCCGATATGGTGGCGGGGATTGCTAACGTTCATTGGAGTCAGCTGCAGGGCTGCCAAAACACCGAACTCAGAACCGATACGGGGTGTGCTCTTATGTCTCCTATATGTACCTCATTTACATCATGAGACGGAAATGCTCCCAGTCAGGGAATATAGTGAAGTACTGTGCAGGCAGTTCCTGTTAAATTGTTGCAAACCGCAGCATTCACCGCAGGCAACTACTTGACCTAGCCCCGCCTCCTAGGACCGTAAGGACACATCTACGTAAACATTTTCATAGAATCCAGCACCTAGCCGTTTGATCCAAAGGTTCATGTGCAGCCTCTGAAGCGCATCCCTGAGACGTCTGTTGTCTCCCATCTTGAGCTCTGTCCGGTAAATGCCATTTTGCATAATCGAACGCCTAGCGTTGCTGAGGAAGGCCATCTTCCTCGAGAGAGAAGGGTGCCTTTGGCTCAATTACGTTCTGGATGTTGTAGCAGGTTAAACTCCGACATACGGCCGTCTTCTCATAACACCACTCATCTATTCACCCGCTCTGCCGAGCTTAGATGCAAAACAGGGTTTTTCCCCTAACTCGTTTTTTCCCCTAAATGGGGGGCATTCAAAATTTTGAAATCTTGGTGAGGCCTACAATTCATGGAAGCCACAAAAAAAATTCTCAAATTTTACAAAGTTGTTACACAGTGTAATTTTTTTAAACAAAAATTAAAAAACGCGCTTCTACAAATCCTTGCATTTCATCTTGTTAACAGAACACCGTTTAAATTTTTTAAATGGTATTGTTTTGTGCCCTCTACGTGATTTTAACGACCTTTGTCTAAATTATGGGGGTATAAAAACTTTCGAGTATGCAGTTTTTATACATTTGAAAGGACATGCAACTCATGTAAGCCACGAAAAGAAAATTTTTGGAAAATTTGCCACATAGTGCAATTTGTGTAAAACAAAAATTAAAAATGCGCTTCGGCAAGTCCTTGCATTTCATTATGTTAACAAACCCCCGTTTAAATTTTTCAAATCGGTTGTATTTTGTGACCTCTAGGTGATTTTGAACCCTGCTGGACCACGTTGCGGCTCCCATACCCGTCCACGGGATGTTACATCGTGGAACCAAAGGCAACATCTTTAAACACCCTGGGCTACACTACAGCTAATCGTTCAAATAAAAGCCCAGCCAAGTACCGTTATATTTGAAACCTCTTGCAACTGTTATTTGCGGTTACCGGCATCAATATCAAAGTCATGGTTGTATTCGGTTCGGTTGACATTCATGCAAGTATATTCATTTTGTGATTTTTGTTGCCCTTTCACGCTTTTTATTAGTGCTTTATTTATCTACTAAAAGAATGCTAACCTACAAACAAACAGCTGTGCTGTGTTACTTGATACGGTGTATGTACCGTTATTTCACCCCACTGCCCACATAACATTGAGTGTGCCCCACATATTATTCAAAGTCACACATACAATATTCAAACACTCATCCATACAGTCATCGCGGTCATACAGTGCTCGTCGTCTTAATGTTGTTTGTTATTATTGTTCCAACACGACAAAAATTCTTTTCGATTCGACTCAGGCAAGTGAGTCTCGTCGTGCATCTCCATTGTTATGCGTTCCTATTCGAATTCTTGTATGTCAAATCCCAACAACAATGATGAAAAAACATTTTGTTCATTTAAAATTTATTGCTAGTGCAAATGAATAAACGAAAAAATAATAATAATCTTAACAGTATAAGCAAATCGCTAAGCGTACATTAGACTGGTCAACCCAATTTTTTTTTTAAATAAAACAGGTTTTGTTTTTAAATAAACAAAAATAGCAAGAAATACTACCAAAATTACGATATGACCGCTACTGGACACTAGATGTCGCCAAAAAATACACAATTTTCAGCGACATCTAGTTTTAAGCCGCAAGAAATACAACCAAAACACTAGATGACGTCGAGATGGTGGATTGTTAATCTTCAATTTTGTGTGTCAGGGTAAAATTTGGATCTGATTAAAGAAGATTTATTGGAGATAATCTCCGTTTGTGCATCCATAGCTTTATACAAAAAATACTGGGAAAATTTTTGTAGAGAATTTTCAGTCTGCTACTTGGTTTCAGGTAGTTTTTAGAAAAAACTTAATTCAAAATACCTCAAACTTTGACCCCGAATAACTGTTTTAGCACAAATGGAATCGATGGGGACTTTTGAAGTGTACTTCCTGAAGGCGAGTTAAAGCTTTTTACAAAAATTTGGCACGTCAACTTTGTTGCACAAAATAAAGCCGCTAGGTTGCGCTGGAGTCGAAATATTGACAGAAACTTTATTTATAGTCCGGTATAATATAAAACGAAAATAAAAAATACAACAAAAAATCATGGAAGAAAAAACAAAATAAAACAAAAGAAAATAAAATAGATAACATAAAATAAAAACATATATATGTGATAAAACTAAGAAGAAAAGAAATTAAAAAATTAAATTCAACTATTGAATTAAATAAAATTAAAGTATAAATATAATAAAACAAAATAAAGTAAAATTAAAAATAAATAAGAAAACAAAAATTTTGTATAATAAACTAAAATTACATAAAGTAAAATGAAATGGAAGGAGAATGTTCTTCAGCGCCAGAAGAAAGCTTGCATCGCTCTTTACACATGCAAATGAGCCATTGGCAAAAAATGGGGGCTCAGCCCTAGAGTATGCAGTTGGATCTACACGGTCATCATTCGCCCAATCATGCTGTATGGGGTCGTCGTATGGTGGCCTGCGCTGAGCAAGGCAACATACCTGAATCTGTTGCGGAAAGTCCATAGATCCAATATGATATGTATATGCGGTGCGCTAAGGACAACGCCCAACGAAGCCCTCCAGGTCATTCTGGGCATTTTGCCACTTGATCTGGAAGGGTTTCGGTCAGCGGCGGCATCAGCTCTGCGCCTAAGAGAAACCGGCAGTTGGGCTGCGGGTACTATTGGACACTCCAGTATTCTGGAATCTTACAGCTTTCTCCCTCTAAGCACAGATCGTTGTGCGACTACTACAGTCGGGGATAGCTGTTTCAAAATAAACATTCCCAGCAGAGAAGACTGGGAGAGGACGGATTGGTGTCCCGAAACAAATGGTGGCACTTCCATATACACTGACGGCTCGAAGTTGGACGGCAGAGTTGGAGGAGGGGTTTATTCAAGGGATTTGGACCTTGAGCTTTCCTTCAGACTACCTGATCATTGTAGCGTCTTCCAGGCGGAAGTCTCGGCAATCCTGGACGCCGCGGCCTGGTTAAGCAAACGTGTTATCGGAGAAGATATCGCTATTTTCAGCGATAGCCAAGCGGCCATCAAATCCCTTGGCTCATACACGTTCAACTCTGAACTGACGCTCAGCTGTCGTCGATCTCTTCAGGAGAAGGCCCAACAGAACCGCGTAAACCTCATATGGGTCCCGGGACATAGGGACATTGAGGGAAACTGTAAGGCAGACGAGCTTGCCAGGCAGGGCACGACCAAGCAGGTTCTTCAGGATAAAGAGCACTTAGGTATGCCGTTTGCCACATGCAAACTAATGCTGAAGGAACACACACTCCGTCAAGCCAACGAAAGATGGCTGCAATCCCCAGGGTGTCGGATATCGAAACAAACCTGGCCAAAATGGGATCTTAAAAGGTCTAGACGCATTTATGCCCTAACTAGGAGGGAAATCTGCATATTGATAGGGGTATTAACCGGTCACTGCCTCATTGGTAGGCATGCAGAAAGGCTAGGTGTGCCCTACCGACGATGCTGCAGGAGTTGCAAAGATGATGAGGAGGAGGAAACAGTGGAGCACCTCATCTGCAACTGTCCGGCTTTAAGCGGCGCGAGAACGCGCTTTTTGGGAGTTCCGTTCCTGGATAGCCTAAGCCAGATCGCGGAACTGGACATAAAGGACTTGATGGACTTCATAAAGTCATCTAAGTGGTTCGAGGAGGAGTAACGGTGTCGGTTTAGGAGTGTCAGTCCCGGGATTCTGCTATGTGGAAAATCCCAACAACTCAGGGATTTCGTTCGATTTTCGAGAACGAAATCAAACACTGAAGATGGCAGATCGCCGAAACCGGTTTGTTACAAAACCAAAATTGACAAGGGATGACGGAAAATCGTTCCAATATACATCTACTCCCAAATCCATTAGTCTGGTTGTACTTAGATTATTACCTATTTTCACCCTCTGTCTTCGTAAAGTTAAATAGGACTTTAACCAATCTAGAACGTTCCCCCGGAAACCTGCTGAATGCAATTTGCATAAAAGTATGTTATGATCAACCATGTCAAACGCTTTTGTAATGTCAACAAAAAGGCCAGCACAATTTTTCTTGTCATCCATTGCTTTATATAGAAAGGAGCATACTTCAAGAAGGGCGTCCTCAGTAGAAGCTCCTGACAGAAACCCGAACTGCACTGAACTGAAATACTTGACCTTTTCCAAATATGCCAACATCCTAAACTTCACAGCTTTTTCAAAAACTTTGGATATTGATGGCAACAGAGATATAGGTCTAAGAGCTGGTAAAAAGCATGCATCAGCTCTTATGCAGAATATGGTCAGATGAGTGCATGCCTCCAAATTAGAATTTAAGTGTGCTCTGCCCAATCCACAAGAATGGCGATCCCGCTAACCCCACCAACTACCGCGGAATCAGTCTTCTTAATATCGCATATAAGGTTCTTTCTAGCGTATTGTGTGAAAGACTGAAGCCCATCGTAGACAAACTGATTGGACCTTATCAGTGTGGCTTTAGACCTGGTAAGTCTACCATCGACCAGATTTTCACGATACGCCAAATCCTGGAGAAGACCCATGATAAAAGAATCGACACTCACCATCTCTTTGTCGATTTTAAAGCCGCTTTTGACAGCGCAAAAAGGAGTTGCCTGTATGCCGCCATGTCTGAATTTAACTTCCCTGCAAAGCTTATACGGCTTTGCCAAATGACGTTGAGCAAAACCAACAGCTCCGTCAGAATCGGGAAGGACCTCTCTGAGCCATTTGAAACCAAACGAGGTTTCAGACAGGGTGACTCCCTTTCGTGCGATTTCTTTAACCTGATGCTGGAGAAGATAATTCGAGCAGCAGAGCTAAACCGCAATGGCACAATCTTTTACAAGAGCGTGCAATTGCTGGCGTATGCCGATGATATTGATATCATTGGCCTTAACAGCCGCACCGTAAGCGCTGCTTTCTCTGGGTTGGATAAGGAAGCGAAAAAGTGGGTCTTGCGGTGAACGAGGACAAGACGAAGTATCTGCTCTCATCAAAGAAAGAATCGGCGCACCTGCGCCTTGGCAGCCAAGTCACCGTTGATAGCTACAAGTGTGAAACGGTGAGAGACTTCGTCTATTTGGGAACCAGTATTAACACCGAAAATAATATCAGTCTAGAAATCCAACGGAGAATCACCCTTGCCAACAAGTGTTACTTTGGACTAAGTAAGCAATTTAGAAGTAAAGTCCTCTCTCGACAAACAAAGATCACGCTCTATAAGTCTCTCATCATACCAGTCCTGATGTACGGCTGGGAATCATGGACAGTGTCAAGAGAAGATGAGATGGCCCTTGAAGTATTTGAGAGAAAAGTTCTCCGGAAGATTTATGGTCCTTCCCGTGATGCCAACGGCGAGTATCGAAGGAAATTTAACGATGAGCTGTACGAGCTTTACGCAGACCTGACCATAGTTCAGCGCATTAAAGCCCAAAGGCTCCGCTGGCTGGGTCATGTTATGCGAATGGACAAAGAAGCACCAGCACAGAAAGTTTTCCTATCGACACCCGATTCGGCAGCAGAGGAAGGGGGAGACCGCGACTGAGATGGAAACAACAGGTGGAGGATGACTTGAACTCCCTTGGGGTTTCCAATTGGCGTCAGTTATCGCTAAAAAGGAATGACTGGCGTGCTTTGATACGAAACGGCCAAAATCGCCTAGGCGGTTATGCGTCATTATGACGCAAGCCAAGATTAGATTAGATTAGAGATATAGGTTGTTTTTGTCTTTTCTATTGCCTTTCTTGTAAAGTGGAATAACAATAGCACATTTTAAATCCTCTGGAAATACTCCTTCAACAATCATCATCATCATTTATTGGCGCTTAACCGCCTAAGCGATTTTGGCCGTCGCCTATCAAAGCACGCCAGTCATTCCTTTTTAGCGATAACTGACGCCAATTGGAAACCCCAAGGGAGTTCAAGTCATCCTCCACCTGTTGTTTCCATCTCAGTCGAGGCCTCCCCCTTCCTCTGCTGCCGAATTCGGGTGACGATTGGAAAACCTTCTGGGCTGGAGCTTCTTTGTCCATTCGCATGACGTGACCCAGCCAGCGGAGCCTTTGGGCTTTAATTCGCTGGACTATGGTCAGATCTGCGTAAAGCTCGTACAGCTCATCGTTAAATCTCCTTCGATACTCGCCGTCGGCATCACGGGAAGGACCATAAATCTTCCGGAGAACTTTTCTCTCAAATACTCCAAGGGCCATCTCATCTTCTCTTGACATTGTCCATGAATCTGAGCCATACATCAGGACAGGTATGATGAGAGACTTTTAGAGCGCGATCTTTGTTCTTCGAGAGAGGACTTTACTTCTCAATTGCCTACTCAGTCCAAAGTAGCACTTGTTCGCAAGAGTGATTCTCCGTTGGATTTCTAGACTGATATTATTTTCGGTGTTAATGCTGGTTCCCAAATAGACGAAGTCCCTCACAGTTTCAAATTTGTAACTATCAACAGTGACGTGGCTGCCAAGGCGCAGGTGCGCCGATTCTTTCTTTGATGACAGCAAATACTTCGTCTTGTCCTCGTTGACCGCAAGACCCACTTTTTTCGCTTCTTTATCCAGTCCAGAGAAGGCAGCGCTTACGGCGCGGTTGTTAAGGCCAATGATATCAATATCATCGGCATACGCCAGCAATTGCACGCTCTTGTAAAAGATTGTACCATTGCGGTTTAGCTCTGCTGCTCGAATTATCTTCTCCAGCATCAGGTTGAAGAAATCGCACGAAAGGGAGTCGCCCTGTCTGAAGCCTCGTTTGGTTTCAAATGGCTCAGAGAGGTCCTTCCCGACTCTGACGGAGCTGTTAGTATTGCTCAACGTCATTTGGCAAAGCCGTATAAGCTTTGCAGGGAAGTCAAATTCAGACATGGCGGCATACAGGCAACTCCTTTTTGCGCTGTCAAAAGCGGCTTTGAAATCGACAAAGAGATGGTGAGTGTCGATTCTTTTATCATGGGTCTTCTCCAGGATTTGGCGTATCGTGAAAATCTGGTCGATGGTAGACTTACCAGGTCTAAAGCCACACTGATAAGGTCCAATCAGCTTGTCTACGATGGGCTTCAGTCTTTCACACAATACGCTAGAAAGAACCTTATATGCGATATTAAGAAGGCTGATTCCGCGGTAGTTGGTGCGGTTAGCGGGATCGCCTTTCTTGTGGATTGGGCAGAGCACACTTAAATTCCAATCTGGAGGCATGCACTCGTCTGACCATATTCTGCATAAGAGCTGATGCATGCTTTTTACCAGCTCTTCGCCTCCGTGTTTGAACAGCTCGGCGGGTAGTCCGTCTTTTCCAGGCGCTTTGTTGTTTTTGAGCCGGGATATAGCTATCCTCACTTCATCATAGTCAGGTGGCGGGACGACTTTAGATCGTCAGGGATTGGGGTATCGGGTTCGACGTCTCCCTCGCAATTTAGCAGTGAGGAGAAGTGCTCCCTCCATAATTTAAGTACACTCTGTACGTCGGTTACCAGGTCGCCATTATTGTCCTTACAGGAACTTGCCCCGGTCTTAAAACCTTCCGTCATCCGCCGGATCTTTTCATAGAATTTTCGGGCATCATTCCTGTCAGCCAGCATCTCAAGCTCCTCACACTCACGCCTTTCGGCCTCACGTTTCTTTTTTCTGAAAAGGCGTCTCTCTTCCTTCTTTGCCTCACGATAGCGTTGCCATACACTGCGGGTTGCGCCCGTTCGCAACGTCTCCCAGTAGGCAGCGTCCTTTTTGTCCGAGGCAGTGCTGCATTCCTCATCGTACCAGTTGTTTTTGCGGGCTCGCTGGAACCCTATAGTGGCCTCAGCGGCGGTACGTAATGAGTGAGAGATATGCTTCCATTGCTCGGTTGCATCGTTAGGTCGAGGATTGCTCTCCGATAGCAGGTGTGAGAGTCGAGTGGAGAAATTTCAGCTGTCTGTGTCGTGCGCAGCTTCTCGACGTCAAACTTTCCTTCCGTTACTGTGCGCACTTTCTTTGCTACACAGAGGCGTGTGCGTATCTTGGCTGCAACAAGATAATGGTCCGAGTCGATATTGGGACCACGAAGGGTACGCACGTCCAGAACGGTGGAGCTATGTCTGCCGTCGATAATGACATGATCAATCTGGTTTCTTGTTCTTTGATCAGGAGACAGCCATGTGGCTTGGTGTATTCGTTTATGCTGGAACCTGGTACTACTGATGACCATATTGCGAGCAGCGGCGAAATCAATCAACCTAGTGCCGTTGGGGGATGTTATATCATGGAGACTAAATTTTCCAACTGTTGGACCAAAGACTCCTTCCTTGCCTACCTTCGCATTAAAGTCGCCGAGCACGATTTTGATATCATGTTGTGGGCAGCGATCATAAGTCTGTTCAAGTTTATCGTAGAAGGAGTCCTTCTCTGCGTCGTCCGTCTCCTCAGTCGGCGCATAGGCGCAGATAAATGTTATGTTGAAAAATTTCGCTTTGATGCGGATCGCAGCGAGACGCTCGTCCACGGGGGTGAACGCTAGTACTTGGCGGCGAAGTCTCTTTCCCACCACGAATCCTACACCACGCGCTTTGCCGCGTGTCTGGCCACTGTAGTATACGTCACAAGGTCCGATGGTCGTCTTTCCTTGTCCCGTCCATCGCATTTCCTGCAGGGCGGTGATGTCAGCCTTTGCGTTAACGAGGACATCAACCAGTCGGGCAGCGGTACCGTCCCTTGAAAGGGTCCGGACATTCCCGGTACATGCCCTAATATCCAAATCATTATGCCTTATTCGTTTTGCCGGGTCGTCAACATTAAAGGGGGTTCTCATCCGAGGCTTTAATACATTTTTCATTGAACTAAATTTTTTACGTGGCGGGTCCCAAACCCAGCGCACAACCCGTTTCGGGGTTTTTGGAAAATATTTACACATTTATATAGCGAGCCGCTTGCTTCAAGACAGACGGCCGCTTGCAGCCGCACCTCATGGTGAACAGACGCTGCGCAAAAGAACCTCGGTGAGCCCTTAAACCAAGTATGTCAGAGTGGCCCCACCGGGGCTCCCTCTCTTTCTGCCGCGAGCCTAGGTAGCTCCCGTTGCCCAGAGTGCACGAACGAGGACGCAAGAGTCCTTCAACAATACTGCTATTAAATAAGTGCTTCAAAATATCAACCACATAGAGAGCTATGCTTTTCAGCATACGGTTCGAGATATCATCATTACCAGATGAATCAGAATTATTCAAAGAATTTATTAAGCTTAAGATCTCTGAGCCCGAGATGGGTTCAAAGAAGAAGCTACCTCCAAAAGAACTGTCTTCAGAATAAACTGGGAGGTTGTTACATGAGCATTGTGGAACAGGAGTATTTCCAATCGTAGAGAAAAATTCTTTAAACTGATTAGCAACATGTGGGGGGTTCGAAACAAGCACCCCATTGTTTTCCAAGGTAATAGTATTATCTTGTCTTTCCGACTTACGATTAAGAATATCATTTACTACATTCCATTCTTTTTTAAGGTTACCATTCGAAGCAACAAACCTGTTCTTATACAAATTATCATGACATAAAGAAGTTTCTTTGCGTAACCTGCTGGTGACGCGATTCACATGTGGTTATGTGAGCCTTTAGTACAGACAAAAATAAACTATACGCTCTAGTAACATCTTTTCTACATAGACCGTTTCCCATTTCTCATATCGAAGTAACTCATACAGAGCCCCAAAATTTGTTTTATTAATGAGTGTAAGACCCTTTTTATTATAGCGCCGATCACTGTTTTGGTTGAATTGCAGGCCGATCATGCAATGGTCGGAAATCCCTAGATCAAAATTTAAGCCAAGAGAGGGGCTAAAACCACACTTATCGAAGCGTCCATAAATATGGTCTATGCAGGTGCCAGAAACAGGCCGAGCACAACAATTAATATACGATGTCAAGCCATGACTTTCCATCAGCTCCAAGTGATTATCTATTGCGGCATTGGAGCCTAATAAATCAATATTGAAATCCCCTAGTAAGACTAAATTTGCTGTATTTTCCTTATCTAAAAAAGAAGCGAATTGCTCGTGAAATACCTGCATGGGAACTGAGTGAAATCTGTAGACACAAAGGAAGCTAACTAGCTCTTTTTTTATGTAGACATCTATTTTTAAAATATCCGCTCTTGATAGACAGAGACGTGTTATATCGCCTTCATGTATATTTTTTATAAAAACTCCTACACCACCAGCTTAGTACGAGTCATTAGAGTTCCAGAAAAAAGTATAGCCAGGAATATGGTAATCGTCAATCTCATAGGAGAAGATCCAAATTTCTGATACAAATACAATATCTGGAAGATACTCAAAGGCCTCAAGGTTCAGACATAATGAATTGAAATTCTGTCGCAGACTTCTTATATTTTGATGTACAACGGTTAAAGTGCTTTTTCCTACTGCTAAAAGGTTTAAATCGTGAATAACGTTTATGACAGGCCTGTCGTCAATAAAAAAAGATATATTATTCATTTAATGATTAAACAATAAAGTTATAAAAAACTAAAGAGAAAGATCATCTACATCTTCAAATGTATTTATAACGACAGGTCTATATCATTTTCCGATTTTCTTAAAAGCAATCTTGAGTTACTCAACCACAAATATTTAAATTTTTTTTCTTTTTTAACC